>BGNK01002929.1:53536-74276 GCA_003297005.1 Symbiodinium sp. clade A Y106
GTAAGGGTCTGTGCAAGAATCTGCTATTGCTTTTCCTACCGTTCTGTTTTGCTACTCTTCTGGTCCTAGTCTCGAACTCCTACTCACCCATCCTCCTATTCTTACACTTACTTTCCTACCCTCCCACTCTTATTCTCACACTCTTACTCTTACTCTCTTGAAAATCAATACGACTCATTGGAAATCAGTTTTTTTTCATTGCTTTTTTCCCACCCCTAGTGTCGAACCCATCCTACTCCTGGTCCTGCTCCTACACATGCATCGCCCATTCTCTCCTGCCCATGGCCCTTTCTCTATTCTCCTATGAGTATACGAGAGTACTCCTATATTCCTATTCAAGGTCTCTTGTGATTTTCTCCCGATCCTACTCTTCGAAGTCTATTTTGGAATTTTCATTCTCCTCTTTAGAAAGAATTAGGCAATTGAGGTGAGGAATAAGGGAGCGGAGTAAGGGTAATACAGCGGGAGTATGATGGGAATCGGAGCCTACTCGCCTGCTTTATTCAATCCGGTCTTTGTTCTCNGGGAGCGGAGTAAGGGTAATACAGCGGGAGTATGATGGGAATCGGAGCCTACTCGCCTGCTTTATTCAATCCGGTCTTTGTTCTCTTACTCCAACTCTCCTACTGCTACCCGATCATTCATCTATTCCGACAGTGACAAAACCTGTCTGCAGATGATGAAGATGATGAAATTGATGAAGACGATGAAGGTGATGAGGATGAGATGGATAAATACCCGCGTCGATGCGGGAGGGAATGAGGGGGGGTCGTTGGTTTAACTAGTGGGGAAAGTTGGGACAGGGAGTGGGGGGCAGCTAAGGGTGGGGGAGATGAGGGGAAGGGAGGGTTATGCAGAAGAAGGAGGAAGGAGGGAGAGGGGGAGGTGGAAGAGAGCGAAGCGAAGAAGCACGGCCCATTTAAAATTTGAAAAATCCTTAAAATCCTTAAAATCCTTAAAAATCCTTAAAATTTTGAAAGGCCGGTCTCTGGCTTTCAAAATTTTAAGGATTTTAATGATTTTTCGCATTTTAAAGGCCTCTAAATTTTTAAAAAGACCTTTAAATTTTTAAAACGCCTTTTAAATTTTTGAAAGGCCTTAAAATCCTGAAAATCCTTAAAATTTTGAAAGGCCGGTGTCTGGCTTTCAAAATTTTAAGGATTTTACGGATTTTTCGGATTTTAAAGGCCTTTAAATTTTTAAAAGGCCCTTTAAATTTTTAAAACGCCTTTCATATTTTTAAAAGGCTTTTCAATTTTTGAAAGGCCTTTTAAATTTTGAAAAGGCCAATCCATTAAAATTAAATATTTTTGGGGAGAAGCACGGCCCATTTAAAATTTTAAAAATCCTTAAAATCCTTAAAAATCCTTAAAATTTTGAAAGGCCGGTCTCTGGCTTTCAAAAATTTTAAATTTTTTAAAAAGCCCTTTAAATGTTTAAAACGCCTTGAAAATTTTTCAAAAGCCTCAAAATCCTGAAAATCCTTAAAATTTTGAAAGGCCGGTGTCGGGCTTTCAAAATTTTAAGGATTTTAAGGTTTTTAAGGATTTTAAAGGCCTTTAAATTTTTAAAAGGCCCTATAAATTTTTCAAACGCCTTTCGAATTTTTAAAAGGCTTTTCAATTTTTGAAAGGCCTTTTAAATTTTGAAAAGGCCATTCAACTCCTTAAAATTAAATATTTTTGGGGAGAAGCACGGCCCATTTAAAATTTTAAAAATCCNTAAAAGGCTTTTCAATTTTTGAAAGGCCTTTTAAATTTTGAAAAGGCCATTCAACTCCTTAAAATTAAATATTTTTGGGGAGAAGCACGGCCCATTTAAAATTTTAAAAATCCTTAAAAACCCTTAAGATTTTGAAAGGCCGGTCTCTGGCTTTCAAAATTTTAAGGATTTTAAGGATTTTTCGGGTTTTAAAGGCCTTTAAATTTTTGAAAAGCCCTTTAAATTTTTAAAACACCTTTTAAATTTTTGAAAGGCCTTAAAATCCTGAAAATCCCTAAAATTTTGAAAGCCAGAGACCGGCCTTTCGGAATATTAAGGATTTTTAAGGATTTTAAGGATTTTTAAAATTTTAAATGGGCCGTGCTTCTACCCAAAAATATTTAATTTTAATGGATGGAATGGCCTTTTCAAAATTTAAAAGGCCTTTCAAAAATTGAAAAGNTAAAATTTTAAATGGGCCGTGCTTCTACCCAAAAATATTTAATTTTAATGGATGGAATGGCCTTTTCAAAATTTAAAAGGCCTTTCAAAAATTGAAAAGCCTTTTAAAAATTTGAAAGGTCTTTAAAAATTTTGAAAATCCTTAAAATCCTTCAAAATCCTTGAAATTTTGAAAGGCCGGTCTCTGGCTTTCAAAATTTTAAGGATTTTACGGATTTTTCGGGTTTTAAAGGCCTTTACATTTTTGAAAGGCCCTTTAAATTTTTAGAACGCCTTTCAATTTTTTAAAAGGCTTTTCAATTTTTGAAAGGCCTTTTAAATTTTGAAAAGGCCATTCCATCCATTAAAAATAAATATTTTTGGGTAGAAGCACGGCCCATTTAAAATTTAAAAATCCTTAAAATCCTTAAAAATCCTTAAAATTTGAAAGGCCGGTCTCTGGCTCTCAAAATTTTAAGGATTTTAAGGATTTTTCGCATTTTAAAGGCCTTTAAATTTTAAAAAGCCCTTTAAATTTTTAAAACACCTTTTAAATTTTTGAAAGGCCTTAAAATCCTGAAAACCCTTAAAATTTTGAAAGGCCGGTGTCGGGCTTTCAAATTTCAAAATTTTAAGGATTTTGAAGGGAAATTTTAAATGGGCCGTGCTTCTCCCCAAAAATATTTAATTTTAAGGAGTTGAATGGCCTTTTACAAATTTGAAAGGCGTTTTAAAAATTTAAAGGGCCTTTTAAAAAAATTGAAAGGCCTTTTAATATTTTGAAAGGCCTCAAAATCCTTAAAATCCTTGAAATCTTGAAAGGCCGGTCTCTGGCTTTCAAAATTTTAAGGATTTCAAGGATTTTTCGGGTTTTAAAGGCCTTTAAATTTTCAAAAGGCCCTTTAAATTTTTAAAACGCCTTTCAAATTTTCAAAAGGCTTTTCAATTTTTGAAAGGCCTTTTAAATTTTGAAAAGGCCATTCAACTCCTTAAAATTAAATATTTTGGGTAGAAGCACGGCCCATTTAAAATTTGAAAAATCCTTAAAATCCTTAAAAATCCTTAATATTTCGAAAGGCCGGTCTCTGGCTTTCAAAATTTTAGGGATTTTAATGATTTTTCGCATTTTAAAGGCCTTTAAATTTTTAAAAAGACCTTTAAATTTTCAAAACGCCTTTTAAATTTTTGAAAGGCCTTAAAATCCTGAAAATCCTTAAAATTTTGAAAGGCCGGTCTCTGGCTTTCAAAATTTTAAGGATTTTAAGGATTTTTCGCATTTTAAAGGCCTTTAAATTTTTAAAAGGTCCTTTAAATTTTTAGAACGCCTTTTAAATTGTTGAAAGGCCTTAAAATCCTGAAAATCCTCAAAATTTTGAAAGGCCGGTGTCGGGCTTTCAAAATTTTAAGGATTTTAAGGATTGTTAAAATTTTCAATGGGCCGTGCTTCTCCCGAAAAATATTTAACTTTAAGGAGTTGAATGGCCTTTTCAAAATTTAAAAGGCCTTTCAAAAATTGAAAAGCCTTTTAAAAATTTGAAAGGTCTTTAAAAATTTTGAAAATCCTTAAAAACCTTAAAAATCCTAAAAATTTTGAAAGGCCGGTCTCTGGCTTTCAAAATTTTAAGGATTTGTTTTAAAGGCCTTTAATTTTTTAAAAGGCCCTTTCAATTTTTAAAACGCCTTTNAAAAACCTTAAAAATCCTAAAAATTTTGAAAGGCCGGTCTCTGGCTTTCAAAATTTTAAGGATTTGTTTTAAAGGCCTTTAATTTTTTAAAAGGCCCTTTCAATTTTTAAAACGCCTTTTAAATTTTTGAAAGGCCTTAAAATCCTGAAAATCCTCAAAATTTTGAAAGGCCGGTGTCGGGCTTTCAAAATTTTAAGGATTTTAAGGATTGTTAAAATTTTAAATGGGCCGTGCTTCTCCACAAAAATATTTAACTTTAAGGAGTTGAATGGCCTTTTCAAAATTTAAAAGGCCTTTCAAAAATTGAAAAGCCTTTTAAAAATTTGAAAGGCNAAAATTTTAAATGGGCCGTGCTTCTCCACAAAAATATTTAACTTTAAGGAGTTGAATGGCCTTTTCAAAATTTAAAAGGCCTTTCAAAAATTGAAAAGCCTTTTAAAAATTTGAAAGGCCTTTTAAAAATTTAAAGGGCCTTTTAAAATTTGAAAGACTCTTTAAATTTGAAGAAAAGACCCTTTAAAAGTTTAAAAGGCCTTTTCAAAATTTAAACGGCCCTTTCTTTGGAAAGGGTCCTTAAATTCCTGAAAATATTGGAAGAGGAAACAGACCCGTCAAATAATACATAAAGGTCTTGCGTACATACATATATACATATATACATATATACATATACACATATATACACATATACATATACATATACATATACATATACATATACATATAAATATACATATACATATACATATACATATACATGATGTGTGTAAGTGTATTTATAATATGTATATGTATATCCCTGATCCATGAAGTAAGGCTTAGGGCATAGGGTGCTGAGTTGTTCACCTCCAACACCCTAAACCCCTAAGCGCCAAACCCCAAACGGCTCGATAGGGCTTTCGGTCCTTCACCTCAAACAAACCAATGGGTCTGAAAGCAGAATCCCTTATACAAGGAAGTCATAGTCAGGAAACCCTAAACCCTAAACCCTAAACCCTAAATCCTAAACCCTAAACCCAAAACAAGGTAGGCTTTTATAGTGTTCGTGAAAAATTTTCTTGAGACCCCTGGGGCCCTGGAGCCATCAACTGAAGGGGTTCGGGTTTATGGGTTTTGGGCTTAGAGCTGTGGGTTAAGGGATTTGGGTTCAGGGTTTAGGGTTTAGGGTTTATGGGTTTGGGGCTTAGGGTTCAGAGCTGTGGGTTAAGGGATTAGGGTTTAGGGTTTAGGGCTGAGGGTTCGGGTTTTGAGTTTTGGGCTTAGGGTTTTGGGAGAGCTGTGGGTTAAGGGATTAGGGTTTGGGTTTAGGGTTTAGGGCTGAGGGTTCGGGTTTTGAGTTTTGGGTTTAGGGTTTGAAGCTTAGGGTTTTGGTGTAGGGTTTTGGGTTTTGGGCGGTGAGTTTAAAGTTTTTGGGGTTAGGGCATAGAGGTTCGGGATCAGGGAGCTAAATCCGGCAAACCCTGAAATCCACGGAAAAAAACACAGTTGATCCAGAATTATTTGAAAGACCCCCTACGCATGGCCAGCCTCAGACTGGCTTTGCTGCCCCAAACACACGTCCCCTACTTCTAATTACTGAGGATATGCCGGTTATGCTTAGGCTCTAGATACTGCCATAATCACCCTGAGCCCTTAACCCTAAATCATGCCAACAAATACCTCAACCACCTGAAGCCAGAACGAAGCTCAGCGCACTGAAAGCCTACCGGCCCTTAAACCCCAATCAGCACCCAGAGGGTCCATATACACTACTATTGTGGAATTACCCCCTAAAAGACCATCCCCATTATGGTTTTGGGGACCTAATTCCATAATAGTAGTGTATATGGAGCCTCTGGGGCAATAACTCAACTCACAAAAGAAAACGAACAGTCAAAAGCCCACAAGTATGCTTCGAATGTACCCTAAACCCTAAACCCTAAACGCTAAGCAGCCCTGACCGCATGATCCGCAGCCGCAGCTTCCTCGGCCTAAGCCCCAGACAGCCTTTTGCTGATCCATGCTGAGCACCGGATCCTCAAGAGTTTTATAAGGGTTTCATAAAGGTTTTATAGGGGTTTGCAAGGGTTGTATATTTAGGGGTTTCTAAACGGGTTTGGGAGGTTTACGGTTTAGGGCTTGGGGATTAAACGATTGAAGGTTTAGTGCTTTTTGGGTGTGTGTGTTTTTTTTTTTTGGGGGGGGGGGGTTAGGGCTCTTGGGTTTCAATTTTTCGGCTCAGGGTTTAGACTTCATCGTTGAGGGTTTGAGAGGTAGGGCATACCCATAGGCCCCAAAGTAGTTCCTTGTTGGGGCTCATATTTAGAATTCTATAAGGTAATCCCAAAAAGGAACTACTTTGGGGCCTATGGGTAGGCTTTAGTGTTTGGGGTCTAGGGCTTCATCTTCAGGGTGTGGTGATTTTAAAACTTGCTAGGTTCCTGAGTAGCCCCTTTTTCATAAGGGTACCCGTATTCCTACTCTTCGGCTCTATTAAGGGGACCCCAAAACAAAAAGGGTCAGGGACCTAGCTTGGGATTAAGGTCTACCATTTATAGGACCATAATAAAAGCCCTTATAGAACCCTTATAGACTCCTATAGTTATAGAACCCCTATAGAACCCCACAGAACCCTTGTAGAACCGTTGTCGAACCCTTACAGGACCCTAACAAAAAGCCCGTACCCCCCCCAAGGCAGTTGGCGTCCTCCGGGTACATTGGCCCTGGGCCGAATGCGAATCCGCCGCCGCCACCACCGACGACACGAGGCGGCCGCGACGACGACGGCGGTGGGGCCTTGGTGGGATTTAGGGTGTAGTGTTTAGGGCTGTTTTAAAAAAGTGCATCGAACCTTTTCGAGCATCCTCGCATTTAGGGTTTAGGATGTCTCTGGGTGTTGGATAGGCTTCGTAAAGCTTCTATGAAGGCTTACGGGCTTTTATGTTGAAGGGGGCCGTACACGAAGGGTCTTACCACGTAGAGTCTCCTATTTGGGTCCCACGTTTCCTGAAACTCCCGTGACAGGGTTTTTTGCGGTTGCAGGGCTTAGGGCTTGAGTCTTGGTTTTTGGGCTTTAGGGCTTTGGCCTTGGCTTTGGTGTGTCGTCAGCGCAGCTCTGTGAGATTTATGGCTTGAGTTTGAAAACTCAGGGACCCACCCGAAACCCTGGACCCTAAACGAAGGCCCAGAAGAGCCGAAATCTATGGACACCACAACCCAAAAAATGAAGACGTAAACCCCTGAGCCCTAAACCCCGCCCAAGGTTGATGGCTTGGGGTCTTTCTGCTGCTTCTGAGCCTCAGAGCTGCAATTGAACTAAGCCAAACGATCAGGTTGCCCTTAAACCCTAAACCCTAAACCCTAAACATTAAACGGTTCCGGTGAAGGGGCTCCGAGAAGTGCCTCAATGGAGAGTTGAGGGTTCGTTTAGAGTGTGGGGCTGTCTTAGGGATACGGCTCTATGCTTCTAGGGTTTAGGGTTACAGGATTTAGCGCTTTCAGGGTTGGTTGAGAGCTTCAGGGTTTTGCCTTCCAGGCTTCGCAAGCCTCATGCGAAACGTAGCGGCACGCTTAAGCAGGTACAGAGTTTACTGCCTAGAGTCGTGATAGCCCCGAAACCCTAAACCCTAAACCCTAGACCCTTACCCCAACCCTTATAGATCCCTTTAAGGAACCCTTACGGATCCCTCTAAAGGCAAATCCCTAAACCCTAAACCCTATTCTAATTGTCAAGGCCGGCACCAGACCTACAGTCCCAAGCTTTCCTGAAATGTGTCGAGGGTTTGGGGTTCATAGTCCATAGTAAGCTATATCACCCGCGTATGCCTCTTATGAAACTCGTAGTATACAGACACTACAAACCCTAAACCCTAAACCCAAAACCCATATCAGCACTAATGTTGCGGTGATTTTATCAAAGGGGGTGACAATTAAAATATTCCCCGGGCGGTACTTTCCGGGCGCAAGAGGAGTTTTAATTGTGTAGCCAGTTTGCCCAGAATCTTTATGTTAGAGGGGGGGTGACAATAATAAAGGGGGTGACAATTAAAATATTCCGGGCCCGAAATCCCAAAAAAATCAGAATCCAGGCTAAGAAGCCACAGGCTCTGGTATTCCAGAGCTGCAGGCTTTGGCAAGAAGCCAGGGACTCCGGATTCCAGGAACTGCAGCAGCTAAACTTCAGGCCGGTTCCTTATTCCAATTCTATATANAGGCTCTGGTATTCCAGAGCTGCAGGCTTTGGCAAGAAGCCAGGGACTCCGGATTCCAGGAACTGCAGCAGCTAAACTTCAGGCCGGTTCCTTATTCCAATTCTATATAAACGGAGCCAAACCGCAAAGCCGGCAAGGGCGACCCTTTGAACCCTACTTTTGACAATCATAAAGGGGGTGACAATAATAAACTCATCCGGGGGAGGGGCTCCCGATGAGAAGCCTTGCTTTTGGGAAAGCTATGAAGCCAGTGGCTTTGGACAAGACGCCACAGGCTCTGGTATTCGAGAGATGCAGGCTTATCTAAGCTTTGCCAGAATGCTCAGTAATTAAAGCTACTATTACTACCATTACGACTGTTAGAATTACTACTACTACTACTACTACTAGTATTACTACTACTAGTACTACTATTACTACTGGTAGTACAATCCCCGGACACGGCCAGAGGTTTATTATTGCCACCCTGGCCCCAGACCCTGCCCCCAGAGACCCCCGCGCAAAACAACTTCCGGGGGGGGGGGGGGTTATTATAATCACCGGGGCATTACCCTAGATTCAACCCTGGAGCCTGAACCATGAACCTGAAACCCTAAACCCCAAAACCCTAAACCCGAAACCTTAGACTTTAACCCTGAACCCTAAACCTTACTAAAGCCTGAGCCCTAAAAACCCTCTAAACCCGTAAAACCCTAAAGCCCTAAAGCCCTAAAGCCCTAAACCTCAACTCCACCAAGGCCCCGGCGTCCGAAGGCTCCTCTGGCACCAGCCCCTCCATCCTCGGAACTTCGGGGGTGGGCCTGGATTTTGAGACTCAGGTCTCAGGGATGATGGTTTGCACAGGATTTAGGGGAATAGGAGTTTAGGGTTTAGGGTTTATAGGAGTTTAGGGTTTTGTGTTCGCGATGTTGTTTTGCCTGGGGCCTGGCAGCATCTTCTTTTGCGTCCAGCTTGCGGTTTAGGGTTTAAGGGTTTAGGGTGTTGTGCCGGTTTGGGGATTGGGGTTAAAGGAGGTAAGAGTGTCTATATTTTTGTTGTGGGTTCTTTTTTGCTGCGCGTGCGCGGCGCGTTTTTTTTTGCTGCGGGTGCGCGGCGCTTTTTGTTTATTTTTTTTTGCTGCGGGTGCGCGCCCGTTTTTTTTGCTGCGGGTGCGTGGCGTTTTTTTTGCTGTGGGTGCTTTTTGGCTGTGGCTGCTCCGGGCTGCAGGCAGCGAGTGAATGAGTGAGCTCGCGCACCCGCAGCAAAGAAAAAAACGAGCCGCGGACCCTGGATTTCTTTCTGCAGTGGATGCTCAGAGGTGGGAAGCGAGTGAGTGAGTAAACTTGCCGCGCACNGTGGGCGGGCCAGCCGGGGGGGCGCGTGTTTTTTTGCTGCAGGTGCGCGGCGCGTTTTTTTTGCTGCGGGTGCACGGCAAGTTCACTCACTCACTTGCTGCCCGCCGCCTCCGAGCATCCAATGCAGAAAGACATCCAGGGTCCGGGACGCGTTTTTTGCTGCGGGTGCGCGAGCTCACTCACTCACTCGCCACAGCAAAAAAGCACCCACAACAAAAAAGAAAGACGGGTTCCGGTTTTAGGCTGAGTCATCTCTTTCGGCCCTGCTATATGTACTCCGTACAGCTAAAACCTGCCCTCCTATGAAACACAAACTGGAAGCTCAAACCTGGCACCTCAAACACTCAAACGGTTTTCGGCTAAGGGTTTGGGCTTCAAGGTTTGGGGTAACCCTTCAGCCCTTAAACCCCAAACCCTGCAACCACGAATCCTTGAAGGCCTAACTCCCTCATCCTAACCTAAACCCTCAAGCCCAAACCTCAAACCCCTACCCTGTCAAACATCAAACCCTACATGCCAAGTATATACTCGACTCTAAATCATAAGCTTAAGTAGCCTATACAACTGTAAACCCTTGATAGGGTCTAGGGAGTTCAGGGTATAGACTCGTATAGGAGCCCGGTTTGCCTACCTTTGGTTAGTAGGGAATGGAAGAATGGTAGTAATATATTAGATATAATTGTACCCCATTCCTCCATTCCCTACTAACCAAAGGTAAGTTTGGCCAGGAAGCTCTCTCATTTCATCTCGTTGCACCGCCGCCTGAGCGGCCTCTGCAGGGAAGACTTGGCATATCTATATCGGATCGATCGGGTTTAGGGTTTAGGGTTTAGCTTTAGAACAGGTTTGAGGGGATGTTCGAATAAGATCCTAACATGCGAACTAATCAATCGCATTCTGCTCTGAAAAGGATCTTTAAGGGGGTGTACAAAGATTTGGAACATCTTCCAGCAGGGCGCCATCAAGGATTCAGGGCTTACCGGTCTAGGATGTAAGGGATAGAGTTTAGGGGGCTGGCGGTGTTGCACTCAGGGCTTAGCTTCGGGGGCCTTTTTTGAGAGATCGGTCATCACCATGTCGATGTCTCGACTACAAGCTTGCTTCGGGCTTAAAGTTGTACATGTTCGAAGGTGTGGAGTTCATCTCGATGGGAAGCCTGACTACTTGGGCCCTAAACCCTAAACCCTAAACCACTAAACCCCTAAACCCCTAAACCCTAAACCCTAAACCCCTAAACCCTAAACCCCTAAACCCCTAAACCCCTAAACCCTAAACCCTAAACCCTAAACCCCTAAACCCCTAAACCCTAAACCCTAAACCCCTGCACCCTAACACCCTAAACCCTAAACCCATAAACCCCTAAACCCCTAAACCCCTAAACCCTAAACCCCTAAACCCTAAACCCCTAAACCCCTAACCCCTAAACCCTGAACCTTTGAGTATAGCTTTTGACCTGCGGCCTGCGGGTCTTTGATGGACATCGGCTCAGGGCTTCAAGATTTAAGGCCGAAAAGCCTTATACAATAAAACACAAGTCATTTACGTGATAAGGGGGTTTGGGGTTCGTTCAGGGTTTAGGGTTTAGGGTATAGGGTATATTATGATAAATTGTACTACGGAGTCCTAAGGAATCATATTGGTAACTGGATTCGTTACTTCACTGGGTTTCGGGCTCGCTGTCTCTACGATAACAAGCTTTACGACTTAACGAGTTACCTCGCGCAGAGCCGTGCCTTCTCGATTTCGGCAAGCTGCTTCTTGATGTCCTGCCGGGACCAGAGACGCTCAAAGCCTAAACCACAAGCCGTCGCACCAAGCTGTCACTCTGCATATCGACTGCGTTGCTCAACTCGTTCATACTGGCATTGAGCGTCTCATTGGCAACAAGCGCCTGATCGACCGAGATCAGTCCAAGGCGCTTGATGGTGGCATCCACCATGTCGCGAGTTCGCGCGTTGGCAAGGTCCCGCGTAGTAAATGCTCGCTCCGCATTTTTCGGCGGCGGTGCAGGTGCTTTAGGCGCCGCTGCTGTCTTCATTTGATTCAAGCGGTCCTTCACAGCTGTCACCTGCTTGATACTCGCTCCGCATTTTTTCGGCGGCGGTGCAGGTGCTTTAGGCGCCACTGCTGTCTTCATTTCATTCAAGCGGTCCTTCACAGCTGTCACCTGTTTTATACCCTAAACCCTAAACCCTGAACCCTAAGCCCTCAACCTTGAATCCTAAACCCTCGACCTTAAGCCCTGAAGCAGGGCATCCAGGTGGCCGTCGAAGGTGTGAGGAGCGCTGCGAGACCTTGCCTAAAGCCGAGACAAACACAAAATCAGAGACCCCAAAGCCCCGTAATTAAGGAATGTACCGTAAATTATAGTCGGATCCCTAATATGATGTAAGGAATATTCTTTGATTAAGAGATAATATTGGGGTCTCTGGGAAATCGCCCTTATCCCGAACAAGCCTTGAATCGAATGCTGCACCGGCAACACCAAGAAACAAACAAACCCAAGACATCAATCCCTCCCTGCTTCAAGGGTTACAAGCAGGGGCATAAGCAACCAAGAAATTCGACATCATTGAACTACACCCCCGGAAGCCATAAAGTCGGAGCATGACTATCCTCATGCCCTTAACGTTAAAGTAGCAAAAGGAATCCTAGCACTAATCATCCTAACATGTTCCAACTTGCTAGGGTTCACTGTATACCGCCATAGCAAGCTCCCTGCTATCGGCAGCCATGAACCCCCGACCCGACTCCTCAAAGCCAATAGAAGCAAAAGTCCTAAAGCCTAAACCCGAAAACCTTCGGAGTTAAAAAAGAGTGGGGTTTAGGGTTCAAGGTCATGGGGTTTCGAGTGTCAGATTGTAGTGTTCAGGGCTTTCGGGTGCACGATGTCAGGCAGCTTGGTTTCGATCAGAATGAAACTGCAAAACCAGCAATCCGAACATCGAGTGCAGAACGCGCAGCAGTAAATCCTAATCTCTCAGCCACAAATTCTGTATTCAAAATCGCAACTCCTAACCCCTAAACGCTAAACTCCAAGCCCGAAACCCTGCGCTAAACCTTCGAATCTGAAGGCGACGCTTGGAGGACCCCTCAACCCTGAACTTCACCACCCGGAACCTCCGAGGGCCTAAGTTATATACATCATCATCGAGGTTTTGGGGTTTGGGGCTGAGGGTCTGGGGTTTAGGGTTTAGGGTTTGAGGTTTAGGGTTTGGGGTTTAGGGTTTGGGTTTAGGGTTTAGGGTTTCGGGTTTGGGGCTTACGGCTTTGGTTCGGGGTTTAAGTAAGGATCTTGGCAAGGAGTTGAAGCAGAGGATTTGCTCAGCCGCCAATCCACCCTCAACCGAAAACTCAAGAGGAAACCTCAACCCTAAACCTTAAACCCTAGATCCTAAACCCTAAACCCCTAACCCTAAACCCCTAAACCCTAAACCCTTGAAACCCTAAACCCTGAAGCCCCTCGAGTGAGCTCTACTTAAGGTCCTGCTCCTCCCCGGTATAGTATACTAAAATTATAATAAGGAGCCCCCGCAACAGTGTAGGTAGTTATTTAAGACCCTATAGCACTCCTCAACCCCTAAACCCCTAACCCTAAACCCCCAAACCCCTAAACCCCTCAAGCCCTAACCCCTAAATCCCTAAACCCCTCAACCCCTAACCCCTAAACCCTAGGTCCTGCTTCTCCCTTTGCCGATCTTTCTCTCGTATCCGACAGTTCTTCAGGTACAACTGGCAGGCGCTGGGTGACGGTGGTGGAATTTTCGGTTTAGGGTTTAGGGTTGAGGGTTGAGGGTATAGGGTGGGTGGAATTTCTTATATCAGGGCGTTGAGGGTTTAGGGGTTTAAGCTTTACAAAAAGTTTGTTCCAGACTCGAGCCAAGAAGTGTTTCAGGTTTTCGACTCAGAACTCAGGGACCCAGGCAGCCCCCACGCTTAAAACAAAATCTACTGGAAGCCTGGAGGTTCCGAGCCTTCGGCAGCAAACTATCTAGGGCTAGAATACGGATCTGGGGTTTAATCATGTAATATAGAAAACAACGAACCCTAAGGAAGATGTTGGTAATTAATGAGGCTTGTGTCTTATGCATTTGGGGTTCAGCAAATGCTCTACGTTCAGACCTTAAGGTTCAGGGCTCAGCATTTAGAGTTCCGGGCAGGTTGTTTAGCTATTCAAACTAGGGGCAAAGCTCGAAGCGCAATCCGAGACCGAAATTAAAAATGAAAAACCCAAACCCAAAGCCCTAAACCCTAGCCCCAAACCCGAAACCCCAAACCCCCAAACCCTAAACCCCTGAACTTCGGGGTTCAGGGTTTAGGGGACCCCAACCCTGAACCCTGAACCGAAAATCGCCCAGGCCTGACAAGTCCAGAGCGCCCAACAACCCCTGTTTATTGGACAGGTCAACCAGGGGCCTACATTAAGGAATGTTCTCTGATTCGAACCCCAGCAAGATCCCCCAAAATCAAGCCCCATATATAGCGAACCCCAGAAAAGAGGGACCTGAATTAATCAAGCTCCAACTTTCTGGGCTCCTTGCTTCCTGGGCAAGCTCCTTAACTACCATAGCCTACCTTCTTGTAGGTTAGGTTCCTACTAAAATCCTAAACCCTGAACCCTCAAGGGACCCAAAATCCCCAAACCCCCAACCCGGAACCCTAAACCTAAATCCTAAGCCCTAAGAGCCGATATGGGAAAAGGTCGAAGGCAGAGAATCGAAGCTTGGGGGCTTTCGGGGTTTATAGGGTTTAGGGTTTAGGGTCACGCGACACAGTAAAAAGTTCAAAAGTTTGCTTTTCACTGCCTAAGTCTCCTGAAAAGCTGTCCAGAGTTTCTCGGACAGCGCGCGCCCTGTGCGCATGCCCTGCAGCAACTCGATCAGTGGATCGCCATCTTTGAAGCGCTTCGTCCCCTGCAGCTCGAACACATCTTGGATGTGTGCGAACACCTGCTGCGCATGCTGGACCTTTGGCGGGACCATTTTCATCTTTCCGCGTCAAATCGTCCAAGAGCGACAGCTGAGCAGTGGGACGCAGCTGCAAGAAGTCGCCCAAATTCAGAACGATAGGAACGCGGCCAAATGCATGACCGATCCTGGTGTACGTCTGCGGGTCCACGCAATGACTCAGCCTGCGACCCAGCATGGAACGAAAGTCCAGCATGTTATGTTATACAAGATAGGAGACACCATACTGATCTCTTCCAAGATCAACACACGACAGCTCTGCCACATTGTCTGCAATTTTTTTCTCTTTGGAGCCGGCCGACATGTTACTGTTCGAAAGGTTCTGGACACGCATGCAAGCAGCAGCATGCACAGTCGTAGCTCGCACTGAGGGTGTCGAAACGTTCTTAGCCTGTGAGTTCTTCGCAGCCACCACTCGAAGAGTATCCTAGGGTTTAGAGTTTAGGGCCTAAGGGTTTAGGATTCAGGGCTCAGAGTATCATGCAGAACCTTGATGGAAAAAATCTTTTTCTATCTCAGAAGGGAGCGCAATTGGGATCTTAAGTTTGGGGCCTCTAAAGACGAGAGGTTTCTCTGTCGGGGGTCTACATTAGGGTCAAAGCTTTGGGGCGTTGATAATGCGCGGGCTGGCGTATGTGAGAAGCTTTATACTTAAAGGCATAAACCCCAAAAGGTTGATTTCCTACTCAGCTACTAAGTATAAGATCGCATTAAAACAAAACATGTGCGGCCTCTTTCTTCTCCTGGTGCATGCGACCCTCTTCATGCTTCCTGCTCAGAGGGTGAAATGCTTGAGAGCTTAGGACGACAAGTACTAAATCCTAAGCCCAGAGACCTCAGCCCTAAACTGTCAACCCCAAACCCCAAACCCTAAACCACAAACCCTAAACCAAAAAAAACAAACCTTACTAAACCTCAGCGGACGTGGTTCGGATGTCGGTTGCTTAGCGCTGCGGGCCTGAATCTAGTCAGAGCTCAGGGATTTAGCGCTTCACTGTCTCAGATCTTGGGATGGTAGGGTTTACTGTTCAGGGCTTTTCGGATTTAAAGATTCAGAGCTTTGAGGAGTTAGAGCTTTGGAAGTTAGCGCATTAGGGTTTGGGGGTCTTGTGTTTACTGCTTTGGACTTTAGGGTTTTTAGGGCTTACCCATAAGCCCCAAAGTAGTTCCTTTTTGGGGTTCATATTTAGAATTCTATAAGGTACTCCCAAAAAGGAACTACTTTGGGGCCTAAACCCAAAACCCAAAACCCCAAACCCCAAACCCTAAACCCTAAACCCAAAACCCTAAACCCAAAACCCTAAACCCTAAACCCTAAACTACTTTAGGGCTTATGGGCAGGGCTCAGGGCTTTAGGGTTTGGGGTTGAGGGTTTGGGTTTTGGAGGCGGGCTGCCGACTCCTTCGACCCGAAAACCTCACTCCTCGTCCGTCAACTCTTGGCCCCGGGGTATAGGCTTTAGGGGTTTAGGGGTTAGGGGTTTAAGGGTTTAGGGTTTAGGGGTTTAGGGGTTCAGGGTTTAGGGGTTAGGGGTTTAGGGTTTAGGGGTTCAGGGTTTAGGGGTTTAGGGCTTAGGGGCATAAGGTTAGGGTTTAGGGTTCAGCCCAAAAAGCAAAACTCAACCTCTCAGCTGCTCCCCGCAAAGTACCCCTAAACCCTGAACCCCAAACCCCCAAAATCTCCTCCACCCCTGAAGCTGCTCCCCAAAAAAACTGTTCCTTAAAATTGCCCTCGAAAACCTTTTGGGAGCCTGATTTGCCAAAGGTGGCCGCCCGTCCACACCTTCAAAAGGTGTGTTTCGGCTTGCGGTTATAAAAAAAATGTGTGGTTGCTCGGGCTGGAACCCGAATCCCCCAAACTCTCACTTAATCCTGTGCCCGCCTCAAGCCTGAAGCTCAAACCTTTACTTCAAGGATTCAGGTGTTTGCATGGCATCGGGTGAGGATCAATACTTCCTAAACCCTAAACCCTTTGCCGTCAATACTTCCTGGAGGATGGCGTCCAAGACTTCAAGGAGCAACGGGGGAGCAGCGGCGTCGAACTGGATTTTAAGATGCCTTGCTTTTGGGAATCCGCTTTCTGGCCTGGATCCGATAATAAACAGGCAAACCGGCGATTGAGGGTCTAGGTAAAGGTGCAACAGTGCAAAAGTGAAGTGCCATAGGGCCTAGCAGCTGCAAAGTTATGGCGTAAGACTGGTACGGCTACATCATCATCGTCATCACCACCATCACCACCAAGATCATCATCATCACCGTTTCTATCATCACCGCCACCATCGCCATTACCATCGTCAGCAGCACCATCAGGTCATCATCATCATCATGCCGGCGACGACGGCTTCTTGGCTTTTAGGGCTTCGGGGTCTTGTGCTTCTGGAGAATGATCCATGGCTTAGCGTGTGGACTTGAGCTTGGCCGGCCGGGCGTTTGGGTTTAGGGCCTCGGGTTTAGGTTGGATTCGGGCTTAGGTTGGATTCGGGTTCAGGTGCCAGGGTGCATCATGTTGAAATTCCTACTTGGGCGTCGCTCTAAGCTAGAGCGGTCCCGAAGGCGCCGGTTAAAATGAGAGCTTTCCGTGATAAGCCTTTTGAATTTTGGGAGTTTAGGGTTTAGGGTTTAGGGGTTTAGGGTTTAGTATTTAGGGTTTAGGGGTTTAGGGGTTTAGGGGTTTAGGGTTTAGGGTTTAGGGTTTGGGAAGAACCATAATTTAGAACCGCTGCGGGAGTTGCGATGGACCTGTGGTTTGGAATTCCTCAATTCGCCAGAAGCACCGCAACCTCCTCCGTAAACCTCAAAGCCAAACCCCCCGCGGGCGCCTTGCAGTACTCGCAAAAGTGCTTCTTTTGCGAAACCCAGAACTCCGTCATGCCTCAGAAAGTGCATTTGGAAAATGGTGTTCTGGTTTAGGAGTCTAGTGAGCCTTATAAGCCCTGAAACCTAATCCCTCAACCCTGGAGTTTAGGGGTTTAGGGTTTAGGGTTTAGGGGTTTGGGGTTTAGGGGTTTAGGGTTTAGGGTTTAGGGTTTAGGGGTTTAGGGTTTAGGGGTTTAGGGTTTAGGGTGTATGAAGGCCACGAAAGAATACAAACATCACACCTGGAGCGACTAACATTTCTGTCACGAGCAGAGCATGTTGGCATAGGAAGAAGTACGGAGAGCCCCTAGCCTCTGATCCGCAGAGGTTGTCGTGGGAAGCTAGAGAGATGCACAGGGCTTAGGGTTTAGGGTTTAGTGCCGTTACTTGCAAGAAGTTAAGATGGCCTAGCTGATGTACCTAATCAACTCGCGCAGCGAGGGCTTTTGGCTGTCTGTGGAGCCGCGATTTGGCATTCAAGCCCTCAGCCCGAAAACCCTCCAACAACCCTAAACCCTAAACCCTGCTGTATGGCGCTTGGGCTTACGGTTAATCCGTAGGTCCCCGACAGAACCCTTATAGTATCCTTACAGTAACCTGTATAGCAATCCTTACAACACCCTCATATCTTCCTGATCATGCGCTTCCAACTTTGCGGCTGCTGTTCCACTTACCATCAGACGTACCCGCTGATTAAGGAACATACCTCCAGGGCTTAGGGTTTAGTTAAGGATTTAGGGTTTAGAGTTTGGGGTTTAGGGTTTTGGGACTGAGGGCTTGGTTTGAGGAACACTCCACTTCGCCATAAGGCTCTGAAGTTGGCCATGTGCCAGACTCGCCACCACGATTTCCCGTTTTGGATCACCAAAACCTTCTGAAGACACATGTTGAACTCTGAGTAAACTGGAACTTGGACACTCAAATCTAAATGGTGAAAAGGCATGGCTGCAGCCTCCAAAAACTGCTTATGAAAAGGTACTTCCATACAACCATCTACTAAGCATCTGCTACAACCTAAGCCCTAGATTTGAGAATCATAAACTTTAAACCTTAACCCAGAAACCAAACAAATAATCTCTGATCCCCAACCCTAAACCCCCTAATTAGACTCCTAAACCCTTCTGTAACCCTGAAATTCTTTTGAAAGCCTCCGATCCGAGCAATGCCAGGAGTTTTAAGGTCATGGCTGGACGATCTCCACGGACGCGGTTTTGGCAGAAGCCGCGCACTGCTTGAAAGTGGTCTGAGACTTAAAGGAAACCAGGTGGGGTCCTGTTTAGCGAGGTTTTGGGGCTCAGGGTTTGGGGTCCGGTCATAAGGGCTTTCGGGGCGACATAAGGGTAACAGTTTCTTTTCATACAGCTGATGATATAAATCCTGCATTACTTTAAGGACCCTAAACTATGGGAATTCTGGTATATTCCTGATTATGGGTAATGCAGGATTTCTATCATCAACCGTAGTGGCTTTTGTGTCTGGGCCATGAGAACTCGGGGTTTAAGAGCTCGGGCCTTAGGGAGCTGTTGGGGACCTTGGGTATGTGGAGTGCTGAACTCTGGAACCTGGGGTTTCTTTTAAGGCCTTTCATAGAGGCTTCTTTAATGGGCTTAGCTTTGTCTTTGAGGGTTCATAGAGGCTTCTTTAATGGGCTTAGCTTTGTCTTTGAGGGTTCATGGAGGCTTCTTTACTGGGCTTAGCTTTGTCTTTGAGGGTTCATAGAGGCTTCTTTCATGGGCTTAGCTTTGTCTTTGAGGGTTTAGGATATATAGGATCTTAGATTTAAAGCTGAGGGTTTTGGGTTCTGGGATTGCAGCTGTGGCCTTGGAAGCAAGGGCTGCGGACGCGCGGTGTCGATTTCTAACTACGGAGTCGTTGGCAGTGCCCTCAACCCCTAGACTCCTAGACACAAAATGGGAGCTTCAGAAAATTAGGGGTCCCCTATTAGGGGGTACCTTAGGGTCCCTTTAAAGGGTTACTATAAGGATACTATAAGGGTTCCTTTAAAGGGCTGTATAGCTGTATAAGGGTTTCTCCTAGACACAAATTCCCAAACCCTAAGGGGTCCTTTAAGGGTTCCTTAAAGGGGTCTATAAGGGTTCTATAAAGGGTTTAGGGTTTAGAGTTTCCGAAAATTAGGGGTACCTTATTTTGGGGTCCTTATAATAAGGATCCTACTATATGGGGTACCATATTAGGGTCCCCTATCTTCGGAAACTCCCAAATCCCAAACCCTAAGCTGTAAACCCTCAATCCTACCATCCTAGACTGTTGCCCATGACCCTAAAACTCCAAAAGTCTCAGCCCAAAAACCCTGAAGTGTAAAAGCCCTAAAAGGCTAAACAACAAAACCCTGCCCTAAACACTCAACCCTACAACCTGAATACTTGAACGTTTAAAGTTTAAACCCTACACCGCAGTTCAAGTTTCAACCGCAGAGTCAGCGAGCCTCCTATCCCTTTCAAGACATCAGCGATGAAGAACAGTCCGTTAAGAAGAAAAGCCTAGGGGCCTTATAATTAGAGAAGGGAGTGCTTTGAGGGATGATATACACATCTATCTTTCTTTCTACCTATATCTACATATTGCACAATCATACAGGGACGATAAGTGGAGACAATTATATACTAATTGTTCCGACCTCTATTCCTAAAGCCCTATGCCGACAAGATCTACACTAGACAGACCACATAGCAGCTACAAAAGCTCCAAGAGCGTAGGAGTCCCAACCGCTTGCGCATCCGAAAGTGTCAAAGCAAGTAAAGTCCCGAAATGTTAAACCGGTTTAGTTTAGGGCTTGGGGTTTACTGGGCTTTTAAGTAACCAGAGAGAAAAAAGTATAGACTTGTATTTCATAATGGCTCCTTTAAGACAAAAGGTATTAACGTATGGTACTCCAAAGCCCAGTTTAGGGCATAGCCACCAAAGCCCTGAACTAAGCCCAAGGACTGTACCGCCCAATTACTCCGACACTCCAAAGTTGTAACATCCCCATGCCCTACGAAACGAAACCGAACCAACTCCCAACCCCAATCCCACAAAAGCCCCAAACTCCAGGTAAGAAGCCTAAAGTGCATAAAGCCCCCACCACAAGCTACACCACAAAAAAGCCACCAAACTCCTTCGACCCAGGCCCCCTACAAAAACTCCTATAGGAACCCGTGGACCCCTGATGAACCTGAGCCACCCCCTCCCCCCGCTCCACAAAAAACAAAACAAACAAGTCTACTAAGTTACTAAACCCTACCTAAAGTCTCCATTGTAGTTCCTTGTTTGTCTAAACAAATCTGTATTGAGGATCCTGTAAGGTAACCCCAAAAAAGGAACGAACCACAACGGAGAATATAGGCCTTGTACGCAATCCGGGCCAGGGTGTTTTTTTTTGTTGTGGCCCCTTTTTGCTCGTGCCCAGCGTCATTGGTTTCTAGAAAATTGTTTGCTGTCGGCCCCGGGTGTGCAAAGTGTTTTTTTTTTGTTGCGCTCCGTTGGGCCAGAGCAAAAAAAAACACACCACCCAGGGTGTTTTTTTTGCTCCGGCCCCGGCGAAAAGCAGGACAAGGAGAAGCCCCG
>BGNK01002929.1:74305-87267 GCA_003297005.1 Symbiodinium sp. clade A Y106
GCTCTGGCCCCGTGCCGGCACGGGGCTTCTCCTTCCCCTGCCTTTCCCCGGGGCCGGAGCAAAAAAACAACAGCCTGGGTGGTGTTTTTTTTTTGCTGCGGCCCCGCGCGGACGCTCACTCACTCACTGCGGGCCTGGGTGGCGATGCCTCCCCTCGCCGGGGTGGTGTTTTTTTTGCTGCGGCCCCACCCGGACCGGGGTGGTGTTTTTTTTTTTGCCCGGATGCTCACTCACTCACTGTGGGCTGGGGCGATTTCGGCAAGGCCCGGGTGGTGTTTTTTTTTTTTTCTGCGGCCCCCCCCGGGTCTTTTTAGACAATAACAAAAAATGTCTGGGGTACTACATCGGGTCTAAAAACACCCGGCGGGGCCACAGCGAAAAAAAAAACATCACTTCCACGCAATCGGCAAGTCCTAAACCCTAAACCCCCCCTCCTCAAAAAAAACTAACCCCTAATCTCTAAAACCGAAGACCCTCACAAAGACCTGACCCCTAAACCCGCTTTAACCCTCTCAAGCCCTAGACACTAAAAAGCCTAAAACTTAAGCCCTAAACCCGAAGCCCACCTCAAAACCGGCGGCTTTGTAAAAACGAGCCCAGAAAGACTGTACCCCTGCACCCTACACCCTAAACCCTAAGCCCTAAGCCCTGAACCCTAAACCCTAAACCCCCAAACCCTAAAACCCCAAACCCTAAAACCCTAAACCCTAAGCCTTAAACCCTAAACCCTAAAAACCTGCACCCTAAAACCCTACCCCCTAAAACCCAAAGCCCAGAAAGCACGAAGCGCTGCCTCGGACGAGCGCCAGGTGCACGATTTGCGCAGCCTCGGCTGCCGCCTCGTCATGAAAGCTTGAATTCGAAAATCCTTGTGGCCCTGCATGCTCAGGAATATGGCTCCGTTTAAATAAAGGATCTATGGGGTTTAGGGTTTAGGGGCTTATGAAAACTTTAATTGCAACGCATTGGTAGTTCTCTAAATTAGTGTCCCCTTTCAGGGTTCCTTTAACGGGATCTATAAGGATTTCTGCAAGGATTCTGTAAGGTTTTTCATGAGGGCACTATAAGGGCAGTTTTCTAAATTAAGGTTCCCTGTTAGGTTCCGTTTTAATAAGGATGCCGTGTAAAATTTGGGGGGACCCAAAAAAGGGGCCGAATTTGGAGACCTATCCTTTGGGGGCCTTTTCATGCTCAGGAATATTGCTCCTTGGGCTCCTTTTAAAAAAAGGGTCTGCGATAACGCTTCGCCCAGAATGGAGAGCTCCATGCCAGATACCCCTTCTGGCTCTCATGCCCAATGATGGCGCTACCCCACTCTGTTGAAGCGGGCTTGTGCGTCTTGCAGAGAGTCTCCAGCTCTTCAAGCGTTCCCTCTGGGATTGGCGTCTTCTTGGCAGATCTCGAATTGCTGATCTGTCTTCTGGATGGGAGTGGCGCGTCCGGTTCCCCACGCGCAACTTGCGCTCCAACTTCCCGTACCAGAACTTGTGAAGGTTTGCCAGCAGAAGTGCTCAGCTCTCGGGCAACTGCACGCTCCGGACGGGGCTCCAAATCTGTCAGGGGATGCTCTTTCTTCGACTCGCGAAGGACTTGTTGTCCATTCGGTCCTTCCGGCGTGTACTTGACAACCATGCCGCACTTCTCGTGCGCTTTGCAGTAGACGTAGCATAAGTTGGAGTGGCGCACGATCTGATGTGGCACGTCTCCCCATTCCGTTTTCACAATGTCGCGAAGTGACTTTCCATTGCTGGCTTGCCGGCGGACAGACCAAGTTCCTCCATGCTTGTCAGTCCTGACACTCGCAGGCTCGTCGTCGGCTGGAACCATTGCAGCTGTATGGGGTTTCGGGTTTGGGGTTGGATTAGGGGAGTAGGGTTTAGGGTTTAGGGTTTAGGGGGGTTTGAGGTTTAGGGTTCAGGGTTTCAGGGTTTAGGATTAGAATATGCGGGCCTGCATGCATAGAATAAGGCTCCTTAAACCTCCTCTTAAAGGCAGGGGTCGATAAGGTACTTTAGAGTTACGATAAGGGTTCCACAAAATGGGGGCTTGCATGTCTGGAATGCTTAGAACTGGCCTCAAATAAGGCTCCGTTTAAAGGGCTCCTAGATAACCCAAAAAACCTAAAACCCCAAACCCTAAACCCTAAACCCCGGAGCCCTAAACCCCGGAGCCCTATACCCTCGCCCGGAATCTTCCCGGAACTGCCCCAGGGTGGCCAAATTATACGGTGAGAAATACCAGGATTTAGGGCTTAGGGTTTAGGCTACAAGCCCCTCAGACCTACATGGGAGTTTCTGAAAATTAGGGGTACCTTATTTGGGGTCCTTATAAGAAGGATCCTACTATTTAGGGTACTATTACGAAGTAGGTCTCTCTGCTTACAGGAACCTATAACCCACAGCAACCACTTCTCTCAAGAGGGGTGTTTGGGGTTTTTGGAATAAGCAACCCTAAACATGCAAGCAGACACCCCACAAATTGAAGGCATACTCGTTTCAATTAGCATGAGCCCCGATTTAACCCCAAGATGAAAATCAAAGGGACAGTAGTTAGTAATGGGTAATGTCGGGTCGCGTTTCCGGTTCCACCACAGCCCTAACACCCTAAACCCTAAAACCCTAAACCCACTAGACCCTGAAGAGCCTAACCCCTAAACCCTAAAGCCTTAAACCCTAAAGCCCGAAATCCTAAAAGCCGGAAGAGAAATCGAAGATTAATTGGGCTCCAACCCCACGCCTCTGCTGTGGTGTAGGTAACCAAAGCCGACCCACCGGACGCCTCACATCATCTGGGCTTCGGGGTTTAAGGCTTAGGGTTTAAGGTTTAGGGTTTAAGGTTTAATGTATTTGGGTTTAAGGTATTTGGGTTTAAGGTGTCCTGAAACCTACAAAGACGAATCATCGGAGGATGAGGATGTTATGCCTGGCCAAGAAACCAAACATGACGGCAAAACCGAGTCAAAACAACCCCTGTTAGTGAGCGACGGTTCTTTCAAGGGGGGTTCGACCAGAGGTTATCTGCTAGTGCAACAGTGTGGAGCTTGGAGCTGCGAGTTTCCAGGGTCTAGGATTTTGGGAGTAGGAAGACAGAACCCTGGAGGTTCAAGACACATATGTTTAGGGTTTAGGGTTTAGTTTGGGGCTTAGGGCGTAGTCTAGGGTTTAAGGCTATCTGTACACTGCACTTGCATCCCAACTGCACAAACTATACTTCGGGAGCTTACTCAAGGGATCAGTAAGTGGCGGTGCAAGTGCCGTGGCGGTTAGGGGCTGAGAGTGGGTATGAGCAAGAATACCTGAAACTCCTAGGAGAGATATTGCTACATGTTTGGGGAACCAGGTGCCCTTTCCGAAGCGAGGGCATGGTGTTCATGGGGTTTGCAGGGATTTTGATAAACGTACCTTAATAATTAGAAACCCTAAACCCTAAACCCTAATTAAGCCCTAAACCCTAAACCGCAAGGGTTCTGAATTTAGTGGCTCTTGGATTTCGCCCCAGAAGGTTGGAACATGGGTTTAGGAGGATTTGTGCTAGGATCCCTTCCAACTTTCTGGCTTCTACTATAAGGCTTTAAGGTTTTAGGTTTCAACATTGAGGGTTTTGGTTTCAGGCTTTGGGGTGCAGGGCTTCGGCCCAAAGAGTCCGGCTTTAGAGCTTGGGTTTGGCGTTTTCAGGGTTTAGGGCTTAGGGCTTAGATGCCCTAGGGTTTAGGGCGTAGATGCCCTAGGGTTTAGGGTTTAGGGCTTAGATGCCCTAGTAGAGGGGCCTACATAATTACCACTATTATTTTGGCGATTCCTTATTATATAAGTATAGTATAATGGGCCCAACGCCCCATTCTAACTACTAAGGCCCCTCTGTTACAGAAGCGCTGTAAAACCCAGGGAGATGGGAAAGCCTCGTCGATGTGCTCTACGGAGACGATCTCGCCGTAGAAAGCGAAAACATGCCGCAGATCTGTCTCCTCCCAAGAAATTCGGGTACAAAAGGGGTCTGAATAATTAGAATAGGGTTTGGGGGCCCATTAAGTTGGAACATCGTTCTCCTCCGGCCCTTAAGGTAAAGTATAAGGGATCCTAGCACTAGTCTGCCTTAAAGCCATGTTCCAACTTTCTGGCGTCTACTATAGAGGGTTTCCATGGGGTTGTATAAGGACTTGTACCGCCCTGGTATCGGCCTCCCAGGCTGTTTAACACGAAAACCTCATAAACCCAAGCCCTAATACCCGAAACCCAGACTCCAATCCCTAAACCCTAAAACCTGAGCCAGAGCCCTAAAACCGTTTTAAGTCTAAACAAGAAGCAGAGACCCCCAAACACCAGGTTGGCTTTGGGGGTTTGATGGCCGCGAGCGTTCGTAGCGCAGTCGCAACATTGTCAATGCCCATTCCACGGGAAATTCGATGGCAAATTCCCAACCCGGGCGGTGGCCAGAGCCGCCAAAGCTTCCGCCCGGCTCTTGCTGTTGTTTTCCGCTCGGAGAGACGGTAGACTTCGTAACACGAAGCAGTACCCCGGTCTGTAGAATCGACGCTACGCGTTAAGGTCCTCGGCCCGGCGATGCAATTGGCGGACGTGGCCCTGGCCAGGCAAGGGATGAGCACTTCTGCGACTTCAACGGCATGGTCCATCTTCTTGTTGCCTTCCTCTAGGGCTCCAGTTACCTAAATAGTAGGTTACTAACCATATATTATATACCCCAGTAACCTACTATTTAGGTAACTGGAGCCCTAGGGTTCGACACTTTCTATCCGAAGGCGCATTTTGGCCCCTCTCGTCCGCTGTCGCATGAGAGCGACTTCGGCAAAGTGGATGGGAAGATCGGGCCAGGTCTTTGGAGCGAAGTTAATATAGGGGCCTTAATAATTAAAATAGGGTTTTGAAATCCATAATACTATAACTATAACAATTAATAAGGAACCCCCAAAATAGTATTGGTAATTACTTAGGCCCCTATAGCAGTCTTTGGGAAGATAGGGCTTCAAGGTTTCGGGGTTAAGGGCTTCAAGGTCAAGGGTTCGGGGGAGGGAGGCCCTGAACCCTAAACCCTGAACTCTAACCCGTGGCTCTGGGGAGGGCTTGAAGGTTTTAGTCAGGGTGTAGGGTTTAGGGTTTAGGGGTTTAGCAGTTGCAAGGACTGTGAACTGGACAGCAAAGACCAGTCAATATCCACGGATTCGGATACGGACAATCCACGATCCGACTTGTCAGAGCCCGCTCAAGGCGTCCGCCACTCTTTGCTTTAATCCTAAGCCCGAAACCCTATCCCCTTTCCTTGTGTATCAGTGCTATACTTAGGCCTGCGGCACCCACTAGGAATGCACCACGGACGGGGTTTGGGTCAGATTAGGGGTGCAGCAGGGGAAAAGTTTGCAGCGAAACCCTAGGCCAAGGTCCTCGGGTTTGGGGTTTATTAGGGCGTTTCCGGTTTGAATCAAAACCCTAGTCCGAGGGGCGACACGAGGTCTGCAAACAACAAGACTAAACCGAAAGCATTACAGAATAAACTATGTTTCAGCCTCAAGCTGCAATAGCACTTTCCCGATACGGAAATGTGACATAAGGGGTACTTTAATCACTTACTAGTAGGGTAGTTGTAGGTTCCCACATGTGGACTCATTCCCCAAAAAACGCTTAAACCTGTGCCGTGTGCCGTAGCTAGAACCCATATGGGTAGCTCTGAAAACTAGTGTCCTTTTGGGGGTCCGTTCTATAAGGGTGCCACACTATCTTAGGGACCTAAACACGGACCCTAATTCATAGAACTACCCATATAACAACCGAGATTTAACCCTAAACCCTAAACCCTCAACCCCAAACCCCTAAAGCCTAAACCCTGAACCCTATCCTTTGCCATGCACGGAGGGGAAGGGAGGCCGGAGGGTCACAGAAACCGGCGGCGGCGAGGAGAAGAAAACATGAAGCCAGAGAGAAGCATTTCAATCACAAGACACAATTTAAGTTGCCATAATAGGGATCTTTCGTAATAGTAAATAATAGGGTTTCCTTATTATGGAAACGAAGCCCTAAACCTTCTGAAGAAACCGTCAAGAAGTCCCTCAAAACCCGGTCCGTCAGCTGCGGTGTCAAATCGCACACGAAGACCTTCGTCGCACTCGTGTGGCGTTTCCGGGCGACTGCCGAATGCTTGGGGTTGAGGGTTGAGGGTTTCGGGTTTAAATTTTTCTTTAAAGGGCTCTTTTCGTCTGCACGAGGGTTTAGTGTTTGGGGTTTGGGGTTGAGGGTTCAGGGTTCATGGCTCAAGGCCAGCACTCGCTCCTCCAACTTCTTTTCCGGAATGCAGCGGCGACATTCCGCATGAATTAGGACCTCCTCGCGCCCTCTCGGCACAAGGAAGATCGTAAGGATGGAGCACCGGAAAAAGCATGGAAGCATCAGGATCCCCCCAACATGGCGTGCTTCATGGTCGCTTCGGCATGGGACCTGCTGCTACCAAAGGCGGGGGTCCTTATGTTCATGCGCCTTACTGAGCTCCGGATGATCTGTACAAGCTTGAATACCCTGCACCCTGTGTCCGCGCGGCATGTGTAGCCTTGCAGTGTCTGTGCGATATGAGCAACAGGTTGGCAAGCTCCAGGAATTCCAAAGCTGTACGGTGGGAATGGTTATAGAGCGCGCGTGTTCTTCTTCGTTTGAGCCAGCTCCACAGCCTTTTCCTGCATGGGCGTGGAGCGACCGCCTCCATCTCTAGCATGCCTTCACATCCGGCTTCATGTGCTTTCCTTACTTGCAGAGACTTCTCATTCTGAAGAAGCTTCCGTCTCTGGTCTCAAAATGCAGCAAAATCCACAGCAACTATTCTCTCCTTCAATACACAGGCCCCAAAAGGGCCCACTCTTTTGCAGGGAGACCTGCATAGAACCCGCATTCTCAAACCTTAAACCATGTAGCCCTAAAGCCTCATCCTTAAAATCTTAGTTGCTGAGTTCATAAAGCCCAAAAAGTGTACACTTTCCGTTTTATAGTGGGTACTATTATCCCAAAAAGTGTAAAGTGTATCCACTCAGCTACTAAGAAATCCTAAACCCCAGACTAAACCCTAAACCCTAAACCCCAAAGCCTCAACCTTAAAATCCTAAACCCCCGACCGACCGACCCACACTCTGAAACCAACCCTAAGCCCCTTCTAAAAGCACCAGAAGAGGATCCTTAGGGGAACCCTAAAAGGAGCCCCTGAAGACCTGTAAACTGAGAAAGCAAGCCCTAAACCCTAAAACCCGAAAACCCTAAAAAAAAACCGCTGAAACCATAAAAACCCTAAACCCTTAAAGGAACCCCCCTTACAGGAAGCCTTTAGAATAGAAGTAATCCTTTAAACGAAACCCTAAACTGACGGAGCAAGGCTTCTTGTGGCCACGGACATCGCCAGGGTCACCGAGAAGAGCCCGAGCAAGACCGAGGCAAAAGAATCCTCACTCAAATCACTTAGTGTTTAGGGTTCCGGGTTTGGGGTTCAGGGTTTAGGGTTTAGGATTTTGGGTTTTAGGGTTTAGGGTTTCGGGATGTTTAGGGTTAAGTTTGCGGCTCGGGCCTTGTGCTTTTCAGGCGTGTCGGGCTTTTAGGGTTCATAGAGCTTAGATAGGGACACAAAAAGCACATAAGCATAAGCATTTTAAAGGAATATCCCTAATTATCTTATTGGGCTTCAGTATAAGGGGGTTTATATGGGATATCCCTATCCTATTTTTTGCTTATGTGCTTTTTTGGTGCCCGATTAGAGGGCTTCTCGGGCTTATGGGGCTTACCGAGCTTGCGCGGTTTGTAGATATGGTGTTCAGGGTTTGAGGTTTAGGGTTTAGGGTTTAGGGTGTGTAGGGTGTTTAGGGTGTTTAGGGCTTAGGGTATGGGAGTTTCCGACAATAGGAGACCCTAATATAGTACCCGAAATAGCAGGATCCTTATTATAAGGAACCCAAAGGGAGGTACCCCAATTTTCGGAAACTCCCGTATTAAGGCTTTAGAGGTCTCATGGGGTTGGTACGGTTTAGGTCTTAAAGGGCTTGTAGCGTTTACAGGGGCGTATAGGATTTGGGGCTTCGAGGTTTCTGAAGGCCTTAGTCACCAGAATATGCTTTCAGCGGTATATCACAGCATAGTCCTTTGGGGACAATAAGGTGCTACTATTACTAGTAACTCAGACCGCCAGGGTGCTGGTTGAGGAAGTCACCGGTGTGACCGGGTTTGGGGTTTGGGGCTCTTCTTGGGCAAGGTAAGGGTGGTAGAGGGTTTACGGCTTTGGGATCTTGCTAAGGAACTTAAAAAGTGTTATAGGGTTTAGGGTTGTAGCAAGGGAACGTATCGGTCTTTTCGGGTTTCTTGCTAAGGAGCTAGATTGCATTGCATGGTGTTGGAGTTGAAGCTCATGATCTTGTAGAGTGCAGGGCTGTAGCTTCTTGTTGCGAAACCTGTACAAACGGACTGGAGGATGTAAAGTCTGCTTAGAGGACTTACGGCGGTTTAGTTGGGTTCTTGTGGAGGAACAAGGGACCCTAAACCCTAAACCCTATAACCCTAAACCCTAAACCCTAAAGTTCTTGCTAAGGTACTTAAGATTGCGTCAGGGCTTTGAAGGGTCTTGTTCTCGAAAACGCATGTTGGCAGAACTGTCCGAATTTACGAGATTGTCCTCCCTTCCTTCCCAGGAATATATGGCTAATCCGTCAGAATGGAACTAAACTATAGGAACCCCGAATCCAGAACCCAGAGAAGCTTAAAGGCTCGGCATTGGAGAGCCAAGACAAGATACCCGTGCGAAGCCCGAGACAAAACTTTAGACACCACTCTAGAATGGAAGCAATAAGCAAACCCTATAAGAACCCTTGCAACACCCCTACTAAACCTTCTAACTTATATCCTCCAAACCAGACATCTGTTCGTTCATATCGCCAAGCCCTGAACTCCAATTTCAAATCCTGAACCCAAATTCAAAGCGCATGACTACATTGTATCTAGGTTCCTGAGTGGCTCCTGTATAAAACGGTACCCCTTTTCCTACTATTCGGTTTTAGTAAGGGAACCCAAAAACAAATCTCAAAAAGGGTACTACTCAGGAACCTAGTAGACCCTAAACCCCCATAGATCCCTTATAGAAACCCTGAAGGAATCCTTGAAGGAGTCGTTTAAGGGTACTATGGGACCTAGATATTCAGAGGCCAAAAGTCGGGGTCCAATACGGAGCAGACGATCGAGCCACCTCCGGGTTCGAAGGGTTTGGGGCTTAGGGGGTTTTAGGGGTCCCTTCAAAGGATTCTTTGGGGGTTCCTTTAAGGGATCTATCAGGTTTAGGGTTCGGGGGGATGGGTGTAGGGATTGACGCGGGCGTTTATGAGGACCTGGAAGGTTCATACGCAGATCTTGTACAGATTTCATAATAAGCCCGAAACCCCTAAACCTTAAATCCCTGAACCTGAACCCCGGAACCCTAAACCCCAAAGCCCCTAAACCCCATAAACCCCTTAACCGTAAACCCTAAACCCGGAACCTTAGACTTTAGCGGGCTGAGGCCCATGTACGGCCTACGCCTGTACAAGGGTAATTATGAAGGTCTTTCGTAAAGATTTCAAGGGTCTTGACGGGTAAGGTTTTTGGGGTCGAAGGTTTTAGATTTTGCGCCAGTCGCCTCCCCGACCTAGGGACATGAAGATCGTGGCCGTAGTCCTCAGTTCAGCAGCACATCTGCTCAAGTTCGGATTTTGGGGATTGGGGCTCAAGGGTGCATTGGGAGTTTAGGGTTTAGGTTTAGGGTTTAGGGTTTAGGGTTTAGGGTTTAGGTTTAGGGTTTAGGGTTTAGGTTTAGGGTTTAGGGTTCTGGGGGTGTATGGTTTAGGACCGCACATAGAGGCGTGTCAAGTAACAGTTGGCTGTTGCCGGGGTTATCCAGACCTAACATGCCGAGGGACTGTAGTTCAGCCGGCATATAACAGCTACAAACCCCCAACCCCTAAATCCTAAACTTAAACCCTAAACCCGAAACAAAAGCCTTAAGCCCTAAACCCAATACCCGCAATTAAAGCCTAAACCCTAACCCGAAACTTAGGCCCTAAATCCTAAACTTAAGCCCTAAACCCCACAAGCTAAACTGAACTGCTAGGCAACATGATGGTGTTGACGAAGTCAGCGGGCACGATCTTGGAGCAGATGCTCAAAGCCAGAGCCCGCGAAAAGCTTTGAGTGATGAGCACAGCCACCTGGGACTTTCAGGGGTTCAGGGTTTTGGATTTACGGTTTAGGGGTTCAGCGGTTTGGGGCGAAGGGCTAGGGGTTTCGGGGTTAGGTTAAGCTTTAAGCCCTAAACCCCCAAAGCAACCCGGTCTGCGAAGGAGACCCTGACCCAATAAAACCAAACTTTAAGCTCCAAAGAAGCACTTTAGACCCAAAATGAAAGTGGTGTTGTGCATAACATGTTGGGTTTAGATTATTGCAAAAGATGGACAAATATTTAAAAGCCTTAAACTCTTAAACTCTGATGCCTAAACCTTTCAAACCTCTTGGAAGCACCCCAGAACAAAAACACTGCTCCAGTCTGCATAATGTAGGAACCTGATTAAGAAACCCTGGGCCTCTAACCCCAAAATAGTAGGACTCATATAAGGAACCCTAATAAAGGCCCAAGGTTTCTTAGTCAGGTTCCTACATCAACTCCCCAAAACCCTCATAGTACCCTTATGGTACCCTTTAAAGGAACCGTTATAGAACACAAACCCTAACAAAGGCCCAAGGTTTCTTAATCAGGTTCCTACATTACGACAAAAGCCAAACCCTAAACCCCTTAATCCTAAACCCTAAACCCTAAACCCCTTAATCCTAAACCCTAAACCCTAAACCCTAAACCTCGAACCCTAAACCCTAAACCCCACACTCCTCCAGTCTGCATAAGACCCAGTCACCAGGCCGACCGTCAGAAGCGAGACCCGCAGGGTCTGAGAGTCCTCCGGGCGGCTTGGGGTTCCCTTTAAAGGGATCCTTAAAGGGTCTATAAGGGATCTATAAGGGTCTTATAATATAGGGGCCTTAACCATTAGAATAGGGCTTTGGGGCCCCTTATACCATAATTATCATAAGCTGGGGCCCCTAAGCCCCAAACCGTTTTTTTAAATGGGTTTAGGGTTTAGGGCCTTACCTAAATGGAGCTGCATCGCGCTCTCAGGCTTTATAGGCGTTTTTTGGCTTTATTGGCTTTCCTAGGTTCCTGAGTAGCCCGTTTATAATAAGGGTACCCTTTTTCCTACTATTCGGTTTTAATAAGGAGACACCAAAATAAAAAGGGCAAAAGTGTACTACTCGGGAACCTAGTTTCTGTAAAGCCTCAGGGAAGGCCCAGAGTTTGGGGGTTAGGATCTCTCAGTTTAGGGTTTTTTTTTGAAGGGCCCATTTTCGACTGCCGACTCGAAAGCCTCATTTGAGGCGAGCTCTTTTACGCTAACCTTGGCTCAGGAGACACCCTCAGTTTAGGGTTTAGCGTCCGGGATTTCGGGTCTTGGGCTTTAGCGTCTAGGCTTTAGGGGCAGTTAGGGTTCAGGGTTTCGGGCTTCGACTTGGGCTTTCAGTTGCAGGCTTTGAGCTTTGAGGGTAAGGGGCTTATGGACCTTGGCAAGTTTGTGATTCAGGGTTTAGGGGTTTAGGGTTTAGGGCTCGGGGGTTTAAGGGTTTAGAGTTTCGGGGTGTAGGGGCTTTTTCTTGGGCTTAGGGCACCCTGTGGACCAGACCTGAGACGCTGTCTGCTTGAAGGGTTCAGGGTTTAGGGTTTAGGGGTTTAGGGTTTAGGGGTTTAGGGTTTAGGGGTTTGGGGATTTAGGCTTTAGGGTTTAGGGGTTCATCGTATCGTCAGCAACATAGCGAAGGTGTTTCTGATACGTTGGAGGTCCGTGCCAGTTGGCCCCAATGTAGAGGCCCTAATAAATTGCATAGGGTTTTGGGTTATATTATATCAACACATAAAAAAGGCGATACGACTGACTACTAATTGCTCAAACCCCCGTGCATTGTCCTGAAGGCCCTGTCGGAGCCAAGACACCGTCGGTGCTACGAAACCGAAAACCCCAAACACACGACCACGAATCTCGAGCCCCCCAAACTGGGTTCTTCTTAAAGGATTTAGTTTAAGTTACCATAATGAAGAAACCATATTTTTTACTACAGACAGATCCCTATAATTTCCGGTAACTGAAATTTAAGTCCCTTAACAAGAGCCCCCCCAACCTGCCCGAGATAAGGATCCAGTCGTCGCTCTCGTTTGGATTGTCTGCTGACTGCTTTAACCTCAACCCCGAACCCCTACACCGGAACCCTCTCAACACCCGCAAACCCAAAAACCACGTCTTTATCCCATGCCATGTCGAAGTCGAAGAGCAGACTAATGTAGGAGACTGATTAAGAAACCGTTTGCCTTTATTAGGGTTCCTTATATATGAATCCTACTATTTGGGGGTTACTATAGGGCCAGGGTTTCTTAATCAGGTTCCCACATTATGTATGACCAAGATCCTAAACCCCAACCACACCGAACCCAAACCCTGCAAGGCATGAAATCCTCCAACACCCTGATCCCCTTTTTTCCCCAGTCCAAGTCGAAGTTGAAGAGGAACAGGCAGGAAGCGCAGGCCGTTGCTTCGCCAAGCAGCAAGCCTGGAACGGCGTTCTGGACCCTGCACGGAACGAGGGTTTAGGGCTTATGGCATGGCCTTGTGTCAGATTTAGATAGAATTGAGCTTTGATGATCTACTTATAATTGTTCTGAGTATCACTGGTCAGGCTCGTAATACGAAAATTGTGTTGTTGCTGGGGCTGTTGCTCTTGCTGATGATGTTGGTCATACTAGTATTGGCTTTGTTGGTGTTGGTGATGTCGTTCGAGTTGGGTGTTGCTGGTGTTGCTGGTGTTGCTGGTGTTGATGGTGGTGCTGGTGGTGCTGGTGGTGCCGGGTGCTGGTGGTGCTGGTGGTGC
>BGNK01002930.1:0-60224 GCA_003297005.1 Symbiodinium sp. clade A Y106
AGCGTGTTCAAGATATAGGATGACCCGGAACCACCAAGTGTTTAGATATATGGGGTACCGGAATCGCCAAATGAGGGGGCGTGGTTTGAGATATATGATGAATCGAAATCGGCAAAAGAAAGGGGGCGTGTTAAAGATATCTGGTGAACCGGAACCGCCAAAAGAGGGGGCGTGTTTAAGATATATGCTGAACCGGAATCGCCGAATCAGGGCGCGTGTTCAAGATATATGATCTACAACCCAGGCCCAGAAAACCATAAAAAATACCCAGAAAAAACCAAAATCAGGCCCGAATCTGTGAGACTCTTACAGGTTCTTTACAATCCAGGCCCAGAAAACCATAAAAAATACCCAGAAAAAACCAAAATCAGGCCCGAATCTGTGAGACTCTTACAGGTTCTTTACAATCCAGGCCCAGAAAACCATAAAAAATACCCAAAAAAAACTTGGACCCTGGAAAGTCATGTCATGCTCGACGACTTCATTCTGGCACCCGAGTCTGCTGCCAGGACGGCACCGTTAGCTTCCAGGGAGACTCAGATGCCCTGATATCCAAAGGCTCGGTGAAATTGTCCAGCTGGCACAATAGCTGGAGAGGATCAACAGATTTACGGAGACGTCCTGCGGTAGCTTGCCAGGCCTTTGTGCTTTGCTGGTGCTGTGCCTCAGCGGCTGTACGCCCGAGGTGCCGCAAGCCGTGTGGATAGCTAGGGCGACTGTTCCCCGGTGTCATTAATTTCGCACCTATGGATGGATAGGCAGATGAGCATTCACATGCTACAGTAAGAAGTAAGAGAGTTCGGACATGTTGGGTTTGCTACATATTCTTTGTCACAACCGTGCAGTATGCAACAAAACGACGAATGGCTCCTGCTTCTGTAAACTGCTCGTGTGCAATATTCACACCACGGGAAGGAAATTGCCGGCGTGAAGCCCGAGTTTATCAAGGCCTGGGCTGTTGAAGAGCTGTGAGATCCTCATCCGAGTGTGGTAGGGGGCGCAGCATACATGAGGCCTCCGGCATTTCGGCGGCTTTGACGCCGGGCCGAAACAATGGCTTCTTCAACATGCCGTAGCCCAAGAGTGCGTCAGAGGACACTGATGTGTGCTTTGAGGCAATAATATCCTCTCCCAAGTCGGGCCCGGAGTTGGCTCTGCTCAGTAGGGGCGGCAGAAGCGCCCATAGAGTGGCGGTGGTGGTGGCAGTGAGGCTGGCGGTGCATGGCGGTGGCGGTGGTGGTGGCGGTGGTAGTCGAGGTAGAGGCAGCAGCAGGAGAAGGAGGAGGAGGAGTAGTAGTAGTTGTTGCTGCTGTTGCTGTCGCTGTTGCTGCTCTTGGTGATGGACAGATGCTACGCCGGCCACAGACCAACCAGGAGAACCTCGTTTGCCATCACCTGCGGAGGAGGAGGTATGATACCAGGGTCCTATCCTGGTCACGCAGCTGATTGGTTACACAGAAAACCCCCCTCCGCCTTCCGGGACAACCTGAAGAGAAACTCTCCAAAAGAGATCGTGTCATTCACGTGTGCCAATCCAATCACATGTACGAATGGCTGCATGCACTCGCTACCATCCTCGTGATGAAGGAGCCTTTCGCCATCGGCGGACTTACTGCATCCGAGCAGGTTGGTTTTTGGCAGCGTCGGCTCAAGGCTGTCAGCAAGGTCCCTTGGATTCTACAATGCATCCAGTAAGTCTCAACGCAAGAAGGGACTACTTGGGAGCAGGCCATGACAGCCAAGCTAACAGTCGGGACCTCGGGTCAACCGACAGGCCTTTAGGCGAGGGAGTTCAACATAAAGAGCTGGACCAGATCAGCCGCTTCTAATTATGGCCTCATCCACGCCTTTTTATCAAGCTTTGGGATCACGATGACATGCAGGATATGGTTGATGCAGAGGACAGGTTCGAGATCATAGCCTCCGCCTTGAAGTCCATCTATGATCAGTCCTGCCGCAGCTGCGGATCATTTTCATGCCCAAGGGTGGCCAAGTTGTGCGCAAAATGCGCATTGACCACAAGCTGGAAGACACTGAAGCCAGACCGTATCATGACTCTTGCCATGCAGCAGCTGACGACAAACGCCAGTCCAAGCACCCAGACGGATAAACGTCCGAGAGAAGCTGGCAGCACCTACCAGCAGTCTTGGCAAGGCAACCGATGGTAGGAGCGGCAGGACACATCTTCTTCCAAAAGTACTGAACTAACAGCCTGGAGACTCGGTCCTGGCATCAGCCGCAGACTGTTTTCCCTGGCAGTTAGCCCGGGGTGTCTCGCCGTCAAGCACTAGTTACTTACTGTTGCGGGATCCTCGAGTACTTTTCTGACACACTTTTCAGTTTGCCTCGTCACGCTGAGAAGTGCAGTTTACTCAGGTTTCACTTGCGAACATGAGGTCTGCCACCACCCGCATTTTTCAGATGAAGCCTGTTCACAGCCAGTGACAGACGCTGATACTGCACGACGGCACCAGCTGACGACCCACGCCGCGGTCCTGCTGTGTGGAGATCCTTTTTACCCTCTCATGCTTGTCGGTCCCGGAGTAGGTTAAGACTGCCCTGTGGAGACGGACATGAGTGTTCTTCGGATCAACAGGAGTACGGGCAGCATAGCGTGGATCGGTTCTACGAGGCGTCATCACGAGTCAAAGAGTGTGAACAAGGTGTAATTTCACCTTGGTGCGGTACCACGCTCGCCATGCGTGGAGTCTTCTCGCGCTGTGTCCGATTAAGATTGACATCGTAGCCGTAGACGTAATCGTAGTCGTAGTAATATTAATAGTTGTTGTTGCAGTACTAGCCGTAGTATTACCACTACTACTACGACGACTGCTACTACTACGACTACGACGTTACGACGACTACTCCCATTTATTTCGACTTCTACGACTACTTCTTTCCAATACTAGCAGTGCTAGCAGAAGTAAAGCAGCAGCAGCAGCAGCAGCATTAGTAGCAGCAGCCGTGGCTTGTTTCTCCGCTTTTGGGGGTCGCAAGAGCTTCCCAGTGTTTTTAGCAGAGACCAGTCAGCGCCCCAAGAGACAGTGCAGTGTTGAATAGTTGTTCTGTTGCCGCAAGGCCGTGCATTGTTTGGCGTCATAGAGTCATAGGACAAGCGCTACAAGGCCATCGCTCGCATCCGACCAACACGAGTTTGGCTAACCAACCCCAGAGGTCCTAGAATGTATGAGTCGGAATTCAAGAGTGAGCATGATAAGGGGCACGGCAGTGCCGGACCTCCGTGTGTTCTGTTAAAGTTTTGGAAGGTTTTTCTGCCCCGCCCTTTGAGGTTCAAGCTGATGAACGAAAAGGTAGCCCAGCTCGTGCAGGGGGGCGCTGCCCAAGAAGCAAAAGAGGCCGACTGGGTTTCAGCCTCTGGGTCTGCGCCATGTCGTTGCGGCTGCCTTGTTGACTTCTTCCCGTTTCTCAGGCCGAAGAGTCATTAGCCCCAGAGCTTCAGATCTACAACACGCACCGTGGCAGCAGAGAAGCCTCACCAGAGTGTTGCCTTTCGAGTTCAAGTATCTTCGCTTGTGGCAACTCTCGTCTTCCCTTTCAAGAAGCGGTAGAGGACTGGTAAGACGTGGGCATCCTAAAGCTTTGCATATGTAGCCTGTCTGTACTACGGTTCCATTTCTCACTGCTGCGAGGCTCACTCGGGCGAAGGAAAAGCCCGCTGCTCAGGGCTATGTCTGGGGCAACAAGAGCGAGCTGAGCAAGCAGGGCATAGCAGAGCGGCTTCGAGAGTCGCCATCCGAAGGTTCACTACACTGGAGCCCGGCGTGGTCAAGATGTACGTGTGCCACCTCCTGAGCTGCTGACTCCCTGCCAATGGATCGTCAGAACTTTATGCAGGCAGGTTCACGCTGGAACAGACAGGCGTTCAGAGGCGACAGCTTTCAACAGGGGCTCGGGCGCGATCGCGCAGCGCGTTTATTTGGTTTTGCTCCTGTCCTTGTCATTCTGCCCACATTTCAGTAACAGGAGAAATGAGTCTCCAGAGGTCCTTTGAAACAAGACTTTGCATCACAAGCAGGCTTCAGCCACACCAATCATTGATTCATAGAGTGAGTTCGACCGATCTTAATCCGGATTCAGCACTCGAGGTGGCGTGACGGTCTATGACCTTTGCCACATAGGCCGGCTGGCATCAAATGCCGCTGTTGGATAATGAAAGACGTGGATTCCTGTCTCTGTTGGAAAGTGGCATGGAGGTCATGCACGAGTGATGGTCTTCTTCGACACCGCTGTCCGCTACATGAGGCCTCAGGAATGCAGGAAGTTTCTCCAAGGGCTCGACAAGGCCTCCGATTAAGCTTCCGAGTCGGGCCTCCTCACACTAGCCTCGTTCGGCAACTTCTGCCTTTCAACCTAGACTTTCTTTGAGTCTGGCCGGGTTCAGTCAAAGTTTCGCGGTGGCTCTCGGAAGTCGAAGGCCTCAGCTAGTGCTCTGCTGGCACACCTTCTGGTCTTGCGGAGGCACATAGGTTACAAAGTGACCTTCGTCCGCAATGTGACGGACATCGAGCCCAAGCCGAACTAAGTGACATCGCTGGATGCCGTGAAGAATGTGGTGAGCTCTTCCAGGTGTCAGGCTATGTGACCGACACAGATAAAGTGCGGATCCTGTATCTTGCGGCTACGTCCATGGTTGATGATCTCGAGTGTAAAGTTTGAAACATCCCGGTGCAACGTTTCTGTTTCTACGTTTCCTGCTGAGGACGACAAGATCATTAAGCGAAGCTTGGAGAATGGAGAGACCGTCGCCACCTCAGCACGACCCACACTGCAACCTGCAACGGTGGACCGGATGATGCAACATCACCCCAGAGACAAACTTTAAATCCCACGTACAGTAAAAGCCATCGCTTGCACCAGCTGCCTGCACGATGTAGTGCAGTGCAACGAAGCGCAATGAAATTCAGGATGCAACATTCCGTGACACTTCGATGTATGATTGTCATGATGACGCTGTTGATGATGCTGACGATGCCGCAGACGACGTTGATCCTGATAAAGCATGCCTGTGGTGGCGATGATGATGGGAGTCATGTGGCACTGATAAATTTAGTGACCTTGTGTTGATGATGAGGAGGTAGCGAAAGCGGGATGCCGTGCTTCTCGCTGGGTTGCGGATCGGGCTATCCCGCCGGCACCCAGCGCCCGCTCAGACCGGGCTGCGGGCGGCCGCGGCAGCTCTCCTTCCGGACAAGCTGACAAGACGAGGGGTTGAGCCGGTTGTGCAATGGCCGGTGTGAGTGCATGCTACTGGGCACCTCGCAGCGTGTGGCGTTCTTTCGGGGGGTGAGGCTTGCGAGCGTCAGGTTTTTCCCTGCCGGTTGCCGGAGGTCCTTATCCGATTCCTGGCCTGGCTTCCTGAAGGGATGTTTCCGCGCAGCCACAAAAGTGCAGTTCTGACGGCAGCGAAAGATGAGGAGTATTATGTTGATGTTGTTGCTGTCGTTGCCGTTGTTGCTGTTGGTATTGTTGGCGTTGTTGTTGTTCTTGTTCTTGTTCTTGGTGGTGGTGGTGGTGGTGGTGCTGGTGCTGGTGCTGGTGGGGGTGGGCGGTGGCGGTGGCGGTGGCGGTGGCGGTGGCGNGGTGGCGGTGGTGGTGGTGGTGGTGTCGGTGTCGGTGTTGGTGTCATGATGCTGTTGTAGTTGCTGCTGATGATGATGATGATGATGATGATGATGATGAACATGACCCTGGTGATGATGATTCTGCTGGCAGGTATGCTGGCCGTGATGACGGTGAAAACAAACACCAGCTGTTCAAGCTTTCTGACCAAGCCATGCGAGTATTGTAAGTGCTGGCACAACTATGCTTGGATAGTTCGGCTGTTGTACAGTTAAGTGCTTGCAGTAGCAGTCGTCATCACTGTGTTGTCGTTGTCGCACAAGTATTTCTACTAGTCCGAGTAGGCGCATTAGTACCAGTACCGCCGTTGCCACTCCTCCTCCTCCTCCTCCTCCTCGGAAGTCTGTTGCTGTCGCTGCGAACATCGCTTGTTTCTGGACTGGCTCGCTGCCAGTTTGTGCTACAGCTTTTCTGTGACTTTGCTCAACGACTTGGCATATCGCGCCTGCGAAACTTTATGCACGTTCAATTTGCCTTTGCTCGAAGCCGACATGACACTCACAGCTAGCAATGCTTGTGGGGAAGCTACCGTGGATCCCCTTCGCTCGCCGCTCGCCTCTGCACACAGGCGGAAGCATTGGCCCGCAGGCCTTTCCGGGAGTCTCACCAGATAACGCATCGAGCCTAACATGGAGCTCTTGACATAAGGATCCCCAGCAAAGGGACATCTAGTCGAAATCCCTCCATCGGGTTTCGCTTCTGGACGATTAGGTGGGCTCGCTTCTTGAGGCTTCGGGGCCGGGTCTTCAGAACCTTTTGTTCTGAGGGTTCAAAGGTGTATCGCCCAAGTGCTCCTTGTGAGGCACGGGTTCCTGATTCGGAGGCTGACGGCGTTCATGGTCATAGAGCTCGAGGGGAAAGTGAAAGGGGCTTGGTTTACAACGACTGGGGTTAACAATTATGGGAATCTTGTTTAGATGTACGTTGCGCAGGCGGCCTAGAAGGATCGCGGGTCGCCTTCAGCACGCAGTGCTTGTATGTGCTGGTGACATGTTACAGACACGGGAATCCCGTAAAGAAAGGGACTCACAGCTGCAGTGCTCGTTGCTCTGCTTCGAAAAGGATGGAAAAAGAGATGCAGGCCGACGCCGCAAGCCAAAGCCTGAGACACTTCCATGAGGAACTGCCGTCTACAATCCTTGACTGGGCTTACCATTGTACCAAGGCCTTGGCTGCAATCCTCCTGATTTCGAGCCGCAGCTTGGCTTGTGATCCCAGGGCCCAACAAACAATCGCTTCAAGGCAGGAAGAGCCTCAAGGCTCAAGCATCTCGATAGGTTCCAGGCCTCAAGTCTCGGAAACTTGGCAGCCGAACCGGCTTTGGCCTCATGCCAGCTCAAGCCATGGCTCAATGCTCAGCAGTGGACTCCGTGGCAAGCGCGCCGAGGCGAGTCTCCGAGAACCTGCCTGAGATCAAGGCCATGGTTGGCCAAGCCCCCAGCATTCACCGATTCACTTGGCTTTCATCACAGCACCGAAGGGGCAATGGCTGCCTTATGGGCCCATGGACAGCTTTCTCAAAGTCCTCCATTGCTCTGAAGACAATGTGCAAGCATGGCGCCCTTGCATCCAAACCCATCGGCACGGAAGCAAGCTCCAGAACCTCGCCAGCGGAAATTCAGCGAGCTGAGGCACGTTGGTCGACAAAGAGTTTGCCTACGTGGGCAAGGAGGCTCAAGCGTAGACAAGTTTGGATGCAATCAGGCAAACTCGCAGCTCGGTAGAGATTTGTCGGAAGTCTAAAAGCAGGAAGCCACATCCAACGAAGCGGGAAGACGGTTTCAGAGCGCAACATGATCCAGAGATTATTTGGCAGCTGATGCCTCAAGCTGCTCCGCAATGTGATTCTCATATCATTGAGATGTAGGGCTTTGGCTGTTCTTTCTGCGGCAGGGATGTACTATTCTTGAAGGGTACCTTCGAGCAGAAGCCAAGTCTAATGTCAGAAAGTCGGGCGGAGCAACGCCCAGCGAGACACTGATCTCTCGCAAGGCCCCGGAGGCTGACGGTGGCGATGTCTATTTCCGCCACTTGCATGCAACTTCAGGCGTAGCACAATGCACACACCAAAGTCCGAGCAGAGTCCATCAGTCTTGTTTTTAAGTCAAACGCAAGTAAGGTTCGAGACGCCCCAGTGTTGTCGTGATCCTTTCGATTTCCACTCATTCCATACTCTCATCGGAAGACCTGAAGTTGACTGTCGGTGCCATGCCACTGACGAAAGAGCAGAATGCAAGGAAGAACTCCCAAACGATCGGATCGTCTTTGTGTTCTGTGGCCCAGGCGTTCGGCGCTTTCGGGAGTACGGCCGATTGTCCAGGCGGGAACGTTCTCGAAGTCCAAGGCTCGACGAGTCCAAGATCAGCAGGATTCTCCACGCTCAGAGATCCGATGCACTCTTGCTGGATGAGTCTCAGTCTGGCACATCATGACATGGTTTAGAAGTATGTAGAATATGTAGAAGTCACAGACCTTGCTAAGAACTGTTTGTTGCTGTCATCTCGATGCACTCCTGATTATCTAATTAAAGCATGCTACTGGTAGAAGTGTTGTTGTCGTTGTCCTTGTTGTTGTTGGTGGTGGTGGTGGTGGCGGTGTCAGTGGGCATAGCAGTAGCACTCGTGATAGTAGAACTCCGCCACTGTTGCAGTAATCGCCTCGCGCATTCCCAGTAGCATTCCCATCAAGTGCCTACCAGACAGGTATAAGTATCATCAACCAGCACGTTGCAACGAACGACCAAGTTCGCAAGATTCAGAGGGTCCTCCTGGCCCGGACGCTCTGGACTGAGTGACTAGGCCCCAAAACCCAATCGAAGGTGCAGCCTGGAAGGCAATGAGGCGGGTGCTAGGGTCCAGGCCGGACGTCTGCAAAAGGAACCGACGGGATCGGGCCTGTGGTCGTTCGAGAGCGTCTAGGTTGAGGCTTATGGAGCTCACCCCAGGTTTACAATCCTGGGCACGTGGGAGGTGTGATTCGGAATGAGGACGATAGCTTGAGGGTAGCTCGTACCCGAACATCGTGAAGAATCTGAGCACCGGAGCTTCGACATGTTCCTGCCCCGAGCAGGTCGGCGGGCTGAAGGAGTCTCCAGAAGACTTCGTACTTTGGAAGTCCGCCAAGCCACAGGCCGGCTCGGGTTCCCTTTATCGTCACTCCACGACTCTTCTTCGAATTAAGCTGTTGGTGTTGCCGCCATCCAGTGGTATACTCTTGGGACAGGCATCTTATGTTGCTTGTTCAGAAAAGTGTGGTCAGAAGGCTTTGAACATTGAACTCTGGACAAGTTTGCTATACGTTGGCTTCCTGAAGTTCAAAGATGATGTCACAAAGCCAATCGTGACAGCTTTCCTGACAAGACCGAACGCTCACCGTGACATCAAAGAATCTGCAAATGGCATCTGTCTGTCCATGGCTGGCCGGCCCCATCCGTCTGGTAAACACATGCCGTCCGGAAAACAAGATTTTTAGATGTCATGGTGCTTTTCCGATGTCCATAATCAATCTACGTCCCCTTTGTGTGGCGACGTATGCGTGTTTGCGTGTGGTGGTGTGCATGCGTACGCGTGGGTTTGGACATGAGTTTGAGTTGTTGGGCGCCGGGCTGCTTCGGTACTTTGAAGATTGAAATTCAAAACTACGGGCAATCGATCCGACGGGCAGAAGCGGCGGAGCCGCTAGCCGTGCAATCTGCCACCTCACCATCAAGCCCATCGTTGCGGAACATGAAGTCGTTACGCAGTCCATCGTTAGGAGAGGCAGAGGCATCGCAGCTCGAACTTAGAACAGCGGAAAGACTCTGAGCACCGGGAGTTTTGTGTTTCAGCGTTTGCGTGTGCTGTCTGTGGGGCGTGGCATCTGAACCAACGCAGCTTCACAAATCTTCCTCGTCATGTGAGTTAGCGGTTAGAGTTAGCGGGCCCTGGTCTGCGAAGGAGCCGCACTGGGACTCGCCCTGGGGGTCAGGCTCCTACTTGGAGTGCAATGCAATGCGATGAAGGTTGCTTTCGGCACTGACTCGGAACTGCCACGCTCTTGTCCCAGTACTCTCCAGCCAGCGGGCAAGCAAAACAACTGATGAGGGTATGCCCGATTCTGATATCACTGATATTCACTGGTTCTGGAATTGTTTTATCATGTGTCGCTGCCTGTTGGCCCAATCTGAAACGGTCTGGGATGATGGTCATTGGTAGAAACCGGCCAGGAGGTGAATCCGAGATCCTCTCCCTCCTTAAGAGCCTCCTTACGATGCCTCGCCTCAGAAAAGATCTCTGTTCCTGCTCCTGTCCTCCCAAGGCCAGGGAGACCAGGCTGGCACATCGAATGCAGTGCCCGGCTCGCCAGAAGGGTGTCGGCTGCTAGGGCTGTTGTTCCGCACATGGCTCTCAGGTTGGAATCGGAAGAATAAATTTGATTTTGAGCGTTGCGGCATTTCTGTATCCGCACCGACAAAGCATTGATCATTAACCGCATTAGCCACATCGCAGAAGAACGGCCACGTGGTGCAGTTTCTATTGCGACACAGCAACAATGATTGCTTCCTGTGGATGTGTCATTGTAGCCTCCGGTGATCCACAACTTCAACTCCTAGAATATGGCTTCCGCCGAAGCTGAGTCCCGAGGCCATGTCTAAGAAGTATTTGGGAGAGACCTTGGACATCCATGGTGGTGGGCCAGGTGCTAAACTCTTCCGGTAGGGCAACCCGAGCGCATCATCTGTGCTTGATGACATCCCAGCTTGAGCACAGACAGAACTTGCATGTCGCAGGCATTTCCATACGTTGCAGGGCAAATTGAATCAGTTGCTGCACATAATCGAAACAGCAAGATTAGCGACTGTACCACCAATTCCTAGACCATTATCATTGTCAGTCATCGTGGCAAGAAGTGCACATCGAAAAAGGACGTTTAGTTGATACGAGTACATGCATATGGTCTGGTTTGATCTTGCAAGAAACAATGAGGCCGCGATCTACTGCACAACGAAGCGTTAAAACTGCGCCTTTCCCTTCTTTAAGTTACGTTGAGTTGGAGGAGTGCAACATTGGACCGATATCCCACCAGCGGCAACGGAATTGGTTGCGATCGCAACATTAAGAAACGATTGCAGTAACGGTAACCGTGGAGAAGAAGTATTAGCATGAACAACATCGAGCAGTACGACCTCATGGGCAGAGCGATTGCAGCGCCATTGAGAGAGCTATAGCCCCACAGCTTTCAATCATTTTGTTGTTCCCAGTACCTGTGCTATTAGTCAGTCGCTGCCAGTGTTCTTCTTGTTCTGTTGTCCCAATTTGCAGCTCAGGCCGGACCTCGTTTTCCCTCACCATGAAAACGAGATTGCCCAAAGCAGTGGCCTCAGTCTCCGAAGAGCATCGGGACGCATATCGCGAGGAATGGCAGAGACATGATCGTCACATATCGTCACCGTGACTTTAGTCATGATCCTGCTCGTGCGTCGTGGTCCCTGTCCTGGTCGTCGTTGTAATCACGCAAGCTGAGAATAAGTAGTCGCATGTGTGATTGGGAAACTAGCAGAGTGCATAATCGCGATGTCGATGACGGGGATGATGACACTAATAATGCTGATGACAGCTTTGGCTACTGATAGTTGCAAATGGAGCAAGTCAGAGAGTCAGAAGCAGTAGATCCACTCACCATCATGCTTTAATCGAGGTTGTTTCGCTCGAGGAGTAGAAACAATCAGTTCAATGTGGGTATGTTCAGACACACATCTGAGGTCCCAGGCAGCATATGTACAAACGACAAGCGACGAGACACTTTGGTGCATGCATATACATGGCGGACCAAACAGGTGTTGGAGTATGTGGTGTTGTCAAAATATGGAATGCTGTGCTATTTTATCTGTACATGCTTTAGCATGTCTTGAACTATAGCTGTTTCCAGCCTTTTTTCGAGTAGCGTAGGACCGCAGATGCATCAGCATTGCTGTTGGTGGGAGAGTTGGCTGTCGTGTTGTTTAGCATTGAATATGGAGACCACCATGCATCTGCACAGAGATCGTTGCACGTTCTCCTAGTCGTACGCATGTGCACAGATCCCTGCCGGCGAGCACTGCGCATCTGAGCATGTGGACATTCGAGCCATGGAAGGACTGTCCTGTCTGTCTCCGTGTGTGAGCGTGTGTTTGGGCGTGCGGCTTGACAGTTTGTTTGTCGGTCTGCCTGCCTGTTTGAATCTATGAGACTGTCGCAGTGTCGCTCCCTCTCTCTTGACTTTTTTCTTGAAATCTCACTCTCTCTGTGTCTCTCTCTCTCTCTCTCTGTCTCTCTCTTTGTGTTTCTCTCGCTCTCTCTCTCTCTCTCGCTCTCTCTCTCTCGCTCGCTGAGTCGGCACATAGGCGGAGTGGAGGAGGGAGACAGACAGAAATATGAACATCTTTCCATGTGCAGAAGTCAGTTTCTGTATATAGCTACACAGGTATACATATATAAGCAAGCCTGTATGTAGGTCTGTCCACAACTGTGTACACATTAACGGGAATAATATACCAATGTAGCATGACATGATGCAGTATAGTCTAGATCAAACAAAGCATACTAGATAGCTGATATAGTTTATAACATGTAAGGAACAGTATTTATAAACTGTAGGTTGAGGCACAGTGTCCACGAACACAGCAACACATCGCATGTGTCAGATGGTTTATAGTATATATCGGGCACCACGCGCGTGTAACATATACTGTCAGCTCCACAAATTGAAACATGTACAACCTCTAATATTTCTGATCTTTATTTTGGAACATATTATACATATGCAAATATACTGTCATGGATATTGTACATAGATATAATGGGTAGCATGCAATATACGATGCTATTGCATGATAGTATCTAACATAAAAACGCATTGTTGTGTAGTGTAATTTGGTTTACACGAACATCGAATGTAACATAGGGTCCGTTACTATACCAAAGACACAATATCATACAACAACACAGTATCAACTGCGGCATAGCAAGCCTGCTAATGGGAATGCCAGCCCAGAGCATGCGGGTGAAATTGACAACTTGTGATGGATCCCTCGCACCAATGTCACGGTGCTGCAGGTGAGGCCGCCAACGGAAGCAAGTATGTGAAGACTTGGATGCATTGCGCAGCCGTGCCGGAACCTCGTGTTCTGCAGGACTGGGGTTTCGGGTTCCGGCGAGGCTTCGGGCTTTTGGCCTCATGTTTCCGAGCCGCTTCTTGCGCCGAATCTAAACAAGGGGCTAAGGGGCTGGAGACCATTTGCGAGGGCGGCAACTAGGCTCGACTCCTGCACCAGCCTGCCTTCGAAGTTCTGCAGGAAGGAACCACTGAAATTGACGTCTGTAGCATTCGCTGAAGAGGAAACTCGGGAGACTGCGGCATGTTTAGCTTTTGCTGCGGAAGCTTGCGGTGTTGGGCAGGGACGTTTGAACACGTTCCGGGGGCTCTCCGATTCAACTTACTGTGGCATATTCTCTTCTCTTTGGATGCCACTCTTAGCAGCATGCCTTGATTCAAGGTTTTGCTCACTTTTCCTGATAGCGCTCACTCAAGGATCAGCCGTCCAGCACTTCTACCAAGGCGTGCCTATGACAATGAGAAGATGTCGAAGTCATTGGGTAACTATGCGCGGACCCTCAGCAGCTGCCAGGTTTCACTGTACAGAGCTGTTCCGCTGCATTCATCCTGGCCGATAAACTCGTGCGCTAGGTGCTCATGGAGTCTTGGGTGTGGGGCTGCAGTTATCCAGAACTCCAGGAATAGTCAAGAGGGGACTACTGCAAACACTAGAGCAATGGCAATACCATCATGCTTCTCCAACACAACAGATTCCTGAAAGGTCACCATCCGTGACGTCCTGGACAAGCATGATGGAGAGGCACTCTACACAATTTTGAAGCCGATGTCATGACGGAGCATTCACGGCAAGTTGTGTAAAGGGCTTTTGCATTTGCATGCACTATTCTGTCGGACAGGCTACAGCATGCTTCCACATTACCTGTCCTGGGCGCAGTTTACAGTTCCGAAACTGTTGTCCGTACCAGTGGGTGACGCATTGAACGGCGCCTGCACGCTCGGGTGTATTGATGCTAGGATCTTGCGCAACTGCGAGTGGGCAGATGCCACTTGAGACTTCGGGGCGTTGAGCTTTATCGAGCGATGATCTGCGCAGGCAGCATAGTTTGAAGAGCCTTAAGGAAGTGCATCTCAGCGCTGTCTGCACCGAGAGAACACGACGGCAGGTGATCCGCTTTTACCTTCTCAGCTCGCAGTACCGCAGGCTTTGGAGGGCCTTCGAGCAATCCACCTTAAGCATGCACTGCTGCTTGTACATGCCCAGTTTAAGCCATGCAGACTTGAGATGATTTCCAGAATTAGAGGCCACCGAGTGGCCCATTTTAGATTTGTCCTATGTGGGAGCGCGAATCAAGATGTGTGATGCGAGCTGAGCACGCAGGCCTATGTTGTATTCAGAGGACCTGTTGGCAGAGGCACGTGACTCCTCGCTTGGGAGGGAACAATCTGCGGGTTCGCTATGACAAGGGCATATCTTCGAACCAGCAGCCGCTTCCTGTGATGTGACGGTTGAACGGTCGGGTCTCAGCATTCCCTGGTGTATGTTGCTGCGACGAGACGTGTAATGTTCATCACACCACCTTCGCAGTGCGTTCCTGGCCACATAGGCCATGTGTCAAAGTTGGCACCCTTCAAGTGCGCGGGCCCTCCCAGACCCAGTGGCACAGGCGAACCCACAGGCTTCCAACTACGGTCCTATTTAGCACGCTGCTGACTCTACTCCAGATTCGGAGTACAGACTGAGTGGGAAAATCGTGTTCCGTAAAGAATGCGGACTAAAAGACCACCCAGAAGAAAGAGGCCCCAGCAAGAGGTTGCGAATTGCATTTGAGGCTGCGACTTCTCCCGCCATTGTAGATTGTGACATGCCGTGTGAGTGCTTCTGAATTTCTGGTGAGCATCTCCGAAAGTAAATTTGCCATGAGGAATCCTGAGCTACCGGGTTTTTGCCTTAGCCATGACTTCCTTTTGATCGGGTGCTCCTTTCCGTTTGAGTCACGGCTCAGGTTTGCAGACCCAGTTTGAGCCCGTCCATGCATTGCTTGCCTTGACAGCGTCCATCCATCTGAAGTGATTTGTGGTGTGTGGACGGAGTCCTCGATAAGAGCAGGCACCAGAAATCAGAGCTCTCTGTGTGAGTAGGTTCTGCGAAAGGCCGACCGGCCGACCCCAGACGCTTGTCACGTGCAATTCGGCTCATGCGCGGGCTTTCCCCCATCGGCTGTTTTGCTTGTTGGTAATTCTAGCAATGAGGCAGGATTCAGCAACTGCACTACATAATCCACGAAACGCATCCTGAAGTTGCTGCTGGAGCCAAAGCGTCTGAAAGATTCTGAAAGTTTGGCAGTCGCCATCAGCCCAATCAGCCCCGTTGAAGCAGACCAGCGGCGGCAACGAGGAATGAGACTGTCCATCCAACTGCGGGCTTGGTACGTGAATGATCACACGGAGTGCCCCACTGTGGTCGTGGTATTTCCCGTGCACCAAGCTGCCAGCACTATGTCTCCCCTGACAATATGGAGGATTCGTTACGTAGCGTCGCGCGCCGCGGTGCTTGAGTTGGGCTTGTTTCATAGGATGCTGTCTTAGGCTTCAATGTTGAAGGGCGGGATTGCAGGGTTCCTAGCATCACCGGCGAGGCTGAGGAGAAGCTGCTGAAGTTGTATTCCTCCCTGAGGGGCCTGCCCGGCTCTCAGATCCGCACTTGACATGAGGAGCGCATCTGCGGTGAGAGCACCGAGACGTTCTGGCGGCAGTGCCCCAGTGACATGTTGTCGGCCGTGCGCAGTGAGAGCATCAGCCATGGTCGTAGTAACAGATCCTGCCTGCCGCCACCGCTGCTGCACTGATGCTACTGCCACTGGTAACACTACTGCCCGTTCATGCATGTATTCATTCTGACGCTTGTGCGGGTCGTCCCGCACTTTGGCGGATGTGCCGTAAGCCAGCACCGCCGTTAGTATCAGACCTGCCGACACGCTCAGAGAAGGAAAATCCATTGCTTATGTAGGTAAAGAAATAACTAGAAATTAAACGAGTGAGGCCTGGGTAACTCGAGGTACCACTGCATACTGTACAGCGCTGTGGCATGCTGTGGCATCTCCTGGACATCTGCCTCAAAGACACAGGTCTCTTGACTATGCCACCAATCTACACGTCCTGCTCATGTCCGTTCAAGGTGAGATTGCCTCCGACACCTTCAGCTTGAGTCACTGCGTCCAACACTCACGAACTGGCAGCCGGTGGGTCGTACTCAGAAGAGCCTTGTCCCAGAGTTCCCGTTTAGTGGCGTCCCACACTAGGCAGCCAACTCCGGACTACCAGCGATGGGCCGCAAGGATGGCGTGTCCATGAAGCACGTAAGCCGCCACTCCTAGCACTGCATAGCGCTGCCTGACCCGTCGGTCACAGGACAGCAACGAACGCAACTGGGAGTATAGCCGCTAGCCGAAGCCCGTCACCCAAGCGCGTCCGCCGAACTGTACCCAATGTGACGTGGAGCCGTACTAAGGTAAACGATGTCTTGGGACTGGAAGCGTTGGGTTGCTCTTCCTGTGACCCTGAGTCCCCTGGCCCCAATCTGCGCGTTGTCTTGCAGACAAGACTGGCCGGCGGCCTTGGGATAGGCATCCTCCTCAACAGGGGATACCCCCAGGCCCACAAGGCCCTCCATAGCCAACAGCCAGCAGCATGCCCAAAGAGGCCAGCAGAGAGGCAGCATTCGAGTGTCGAGCCATAGAACAGCGTACAGCTTGCCCAGCCTCTCCTGTTTCTGTCGTTTACTTCAGCATTGGCAGTTTTGCAGCGGTGTTGCACAAAACCCTCTCAGCGGTCAGCGGTGCCGGGGAACTTGAACGCTGTGGTTGCGTCGCAGCCAGTGACAGACTAGTGTGTCCGTGCTCAAAGGTGGGCTTTCCGAAGCATGTTGCTCCAAAAGCGATGCAGGTCCTGCTCGTGAGAGAGCGCTCGCATAGGTGCAAACCAAGAAAGCCAGCAAAACTGCGCAGAGAAGACGTTTGGCTGTACCTGGGTGTCTTGTCCGGAAGTGCAGAGGTCGAAGACAGGCAAGGAACGAGGCCTCGTCTCGAAAGCTTCCTTCAAAGCAACCAAGCTCAGAAGAAGACCAGCTTCTTGGGGTTGGAACCGCTCCTTGACTCGCTCTGTGCGGCAGGTGCTCGCATAGGCTGGGGCAAAACATTGAGGCACAGTCGGCTCGACGTCCACTAGTTTCGCAACACCAGGTGTAACCCAAGTACTGCTCCCTCCACCGTGCAGAAAGGTGGAAACCCTACCACTTACCTCCAGCCTTCCAGAAAGTGCTGTCAAGGCTCGGGAATTCGGACCCAGCAATTCGCAGAAGCTGTTTGCCCAAGGCTCCGAGGATATGGCTCTGTCAAAAAGCGTCCTTTACAATTTGCGAAAGAGGCCTGTTCCGAGACATTAGCCGTTGCCTTTGGAGCCAAGTTAGCAAGAACTACACAGCCTGCTGTGAACCGCAACGGCTACAACAACAGGGGCTGGAACAGCAATTAGATCTTGACTTTGAGCTAGAAAGAACTAGAAAACAACTCTTCCGCCTCCTTTCTCCTGCTCCTCCTCCTGCTCCCACTACTGCTGCTTCTACTGCTACGGCTGTTTATTACGACTATCATTACTTGCAGTGCTACTGATCCTACTTCTACTTTTACTTCTACTTTTACTTTTACTACTACACTACTACTACTACTACTACTACTACTACGACTACTGCTTCTGCTACTATTACTACTGCTGCTGCTGCTACAACTGCTACTACTGCTACTACTGCTACTACTACCACTACTACTACGATTTCTTCAGGTTCAGTTGTATCGCGAATGGCATCTTGTAAACAGCTCGCAAGATGCTTCGGCAAGGTCGCCACCTGCGGACATTGTCCCTCCAGACGGATGTGAGCTGGGCACACAGGTGCTGTTGATGAGTGACAGAGGCGACTTGGGACGAGAACCAACACTTCCGCAGCGTTTCGCAATCCCCAAAACGAGAAACTACGAGACATGCTTTCTCACCTCGCAAATGTTTGACACAGCGAAAGTCTTGGATGGTTCAAAAACTGCAGTGTCCATGATTGCGATGTATACCTTGCAGAACCGTCACGGGGTTTCCTTTGGCGGCCCAGAACTTGAAGCTTTTTGTGCGTTCGAACATGAAGTCCGTAGCAAAGTCCAGACAACATATCCTGACTTATTCGTGCATCGAAACTATTGCAGACGCTTAGCGAGGCTTTGAAAAGTTCGAAGAGACTGGCCGACGGCCTGACGGAAATGAAGCGAGCCGCAGAATCATGCTGCTTAATAAGCCCGATCGTAGATGGCAAGCAGGCTGTGGAAGTGCTTCTTGCCGAAGTTAGGCCTGCATCGCGAATGCCTCACTGACTGGCAAATCCAACTAAGGCAACACAGCCGCTTCCTGGCAGCCATGGCAAATGTCACTTCACCGCAAGCATCAATACTCGTAGTCCAGTACCGAACGGGCCAAGCATGTTGTGTTCTCATGTCGGCACTTCTCGTAATTAAGTCCATCCTCTGCTTCGTGACCTTTGGCCATGCCTGTGAAAGTTGGGCAACTTCCCATTTTCTGGTACCCTTGAGTCGATGATGCGGCTTGACGAGGATTTCGACACCGTCAACGCGGTGGCGGTCTGCACCCTGGGCGTGCTGCACTTCAGGGCTCTAGAAGGGCCGGCTGCGCCTCCCAACTTCGTCGAAGCGCATGTGCCTAAGCGCAAGGCTATGGCGGAGCTCTCCCGGGAGCTTCTGCAGCTGCAGCAGGCGAGCGAAGGTCGGACACTAAACGCAATTTCGCGCCGGGTAGAACGATCCTATCAGTGTTCCTGCCTTAACTCACGACTCACGCCGCATGTTTGACTGCAAACGCGAGGTCTTCTGCACAGAGACAGTGCCTAAAGTCAAGAGCTGACCACGTATGCATGCTGCTACGAAGATCTTCATGCTGCAAGTGGTGAGGCTAGTGTATGATACTGTAGTTTGCATGTACACTTCCACGGTTGCTTCCCGAACTCGCAGCATTAATGCCCTCAAAGCCCCGTGCAAGAGGGCAGTGCTTTCGTAGCCACTCTGACATATGTCTCAGGCGAAGGATCGGGCGCCGAAGCGGCCCGGATCAGCTTCGAGGAGAAAGCCAGGCAGCCGGCAGAGTCCGTTATGGGTTTCTTCAGTGACAGTGGTGTCTTCCTTTGCTCAACGTACAACTGAAAGACACCACTGGGCTCCTGTGTCCGGGTTTTGTGGGTTGTCGCGTGGGCTAGGTGGCTAAGCTAGCCAAGAAGCAGCTCAGCCTGGTAGTCGCAAGAAGAGAGGGACCCTGTACCACCACACATCCACCAAGGCATCTTTACACCATGGGTGGAGTCCTTGGCCTTCTCCAGCGCCTGCCTCAACTGCCAGAGCAAACTCCCAAGCGAAGCGCCCAGCTCGCAGCTCGGCATCAGGCGCGACCCGGAAGTTGTTTGCAAAGGCCCCGTCGACTCGGACTTCGAGGCCGGGACGGCGGACCGGGGGGGAAGGGCCAAAGCCAAAGCGCACATGCCTCTTGCCATTGAAACCTCCCACATCTCCGTTCGGCGCCCATCCCTGGACCTGGCAAAAGGAGAAGGTGGAGCAGCTCATTCAGGCTGGGGCGGCTTTGTTGGAGTCTTCAACCCACTTCGCAGCAGCATTTAGGGTTGCTCGGTGTCGATCCTGTTTCGATGTAGAGGGCGTTGATTGATGATGCCGATTTACACGGCCATCATAATGGTTGTGACGAAAAACAGTGGATGAGGACGACCACGGTCGTGGTAGTGTAGCATACCAAGACATTGCCGATGTTGGCCAAAAGATCGCGGGCGTCGGCAAGCTTGCCTGTTGCTTTGGCATCTGCTGTTCAGACGCCGATAAAATCGGGCACGAATTACAAATGGAAGAAGCCGGCACGAATCAGAAACTCTACTCTACAGGCATCAAACCAACGAGCATGTGTGGCAGAAAAAGGGCATGTCGGGAAGACTTGGATGGCCAATTCCTCCAGCAGGAGAGAGATGCTGCGAGGAAAGACAAGGACCGAACGAGCTGCAAATCCCACGTCCCGACAGTGGCTGGAGACATCACGAATTCACTGGTAGCAGCTGGTTGCAACCCATGCGGAGGACTTCGCCCGTGCAGATGCCATCCGAGACGAGCTGACAGGTGGAGCGGATGGGAAAAGACTCTGGAGGGCTGTGGAAACTGGCACAGTCGCAAGGGGAGGTTGGTTCTGAGTTGCATACTTCGAAGCCGTCTCAAGCAAAATTCTCAGCTACTTGTAGTATCATATAAATAATGTTCTTGTCATGCTTTTCTCTCATGTATGCACCCATTACAATCGCGACTAAAGCTTCCGATAGACTCTGGCCAGACCTCGGAGTGATCCTGGAAGATGGTGGTAAAGGCACGGACCTGAGAGGTTTTGGGGCTTCCGAGTTTTGGGCTCTATGGGTTCATTGGTTAGATTTTTTTGAGGCTGCGGGAGGCGAGAGGAAGATGTGTCCGCGATCTGGGCTAGGCGATGCTCCACCCAAAATCCACAGCTCGACAAGTTCCAGAATGTGCCACGACACGTCATCGATGCCAACGCCCCACCAACCCCCGCCCAGGCACAACCTGGCGCGTGGCTTCCATGGCCTGACGACGTCTAAAGCTTTAAGCTTGAACGTCTCAGTGCCACATGCGCGACACAGCAGCTCAGACTCAGTGGATGATTGTCAAATTCTCAACGCCATTCTTCACGTTGGGAACCTCATGCAGCATTGCTCTCGATGCAACGGCCCGTGTGGTGAACCGAGTGACAATCATCGACTCACACAGGCATGGGCCTATTGGGAGCCGATTGGCTACATCAGGCTTAAGGCCTTGAACATCCTTGGGAAAACCAATCCAGCCTGATTATTTCACCTTGCCTTAGCCGCAGTCTCACAGTTGTACGATGTTGTACGGCGTTCTAACTTTCCCAAACTCCCAAGCAAGAAGTTCAGGCCGCTTACCACAAGCCTGTCCAAGATGCGACAAACAAGTCGTAAGGAGGGGTATGTTTGTATTGCTGTCACGAAATTGAAATTCTGAATCCAGCTCTCTCGAAAGTTGGTAGGTTTAGGAGAACCAGAGGGGTTGTTGTGATGTAGGAGACTGTTCTTCGCGCTGCAGGATCTTTGAAGAAGGATGCCTTTTTCCAGCCAGCATGCAGCGTTGGCCGCAGAGCACATCTACGCAGAGTTGCTTAGGGGCACTCAAAAGTCGACTGCATTGCTGGAGCGGGCGATCCCTCTTTCCCCATGCGGACAGGAAGAGAGTCCCTGAATGCAGCTTGGACCACCTAGCCGCAGTCAAATATGTCCAGCGCCCGTTTTCCCGCAGATCTGGCAGACTCCACAAAACGCGAAAAAGCAACATGGTTGGCAGGCAGTCTCGCGTCCCAGCCAATGCGTTTGCAAGAGTCTGGGCTTGTCCACCACTTTCCAGCAGGAGATGGTTGGGCTCGCTGAGTCTGGCGCGCATCGCTGTGCACTGTTGAGCTCCAGGAGATATCGGAGCCCCGTTGGTGGGCATGGTAGGAGCTGTTCAACAAAGGTACCAGCACGAAGAGCAGTGTGTGTGTGTGATGGCACAGCGATGAAAGTGTCCACTTTGTCACTTCATGTTGTCGCTCCAAACATCCTCAAAAGCTGACACTCGAGACCCCTCGACCTTTCACCCCCCTCCCAAAGAGGTGATCCTAGAATCCTAGTGAGACCTAGGGCTAAGTCGCGCCTTTCCTGGGATGACGCTCGCGGAGCTGGGCTTCGATGCATGGGCCTGGCCCGCAGCTGTGCTCGGTCAAGGCCAGCTCGGGCTTCGTTCAGGCAAGTGACACACTACAGAACTAATCGCAACAGGTTGAAGTGGTATTTCAGAAGAACTCGGCGAAAGGGAGCTCGGGAAAGGGAGACTCCGAAGCAGAAGATAGCAGAGACCACCAGAAACCAACATCCGGAGGGGTCATCGTGGCGCTGGTAGTGGCAGCTGGGCTTGTGGCGTGGCAGCTGAGCTCCTTGGCAAGTGGAAGACGCTGATAGATAAGAGTCGGCAGATTCACGTCCTTCGCGCCAGGCAGCCTGCATGTGACACGTGTGAATCCTGAGTTTTAACGAAGGGTAGGCCGAAGGCCGGGCAAGCCGTCAGCTGGCGGCCTGATGTCTCCATGCTCTGTCAAGGCGGCCTTGAATTGTCAGGAGTGGTTGAGCAGTCTTACTTTGCATCAAAAACGACATAATGTTGGCAAACTCTTCGTGGCCGTGCCCACGCAACAGTCATCATCAGTCCTTGTTCCGCACAATTAGTCGGTCTTGGTCCTTGCAGGTCGGTGGCAGTGTTTCAGTTTCTTCCGATGGCCGCTTGTGACAACATGTTCGTCCCAGTTCTTGATGCCTCGCGCGGGCATACTACCTAGCACCACTGAGGTGCAATGCTTCTGCTGTTCTGCATTATCATCTCTTTGGTCTGGACCCCAGAAGATTTTGAGAATCCACTGTTTGCTAGTGTTCGCAACTCGTCCGTCTCTCTAGTACAGACAGACGGTCAAGAGGGATTCATTGCAGTGCCACAGAGAGAGACAGAGAGAGAGCGGGAGGGAGGGAGGGAGGCGAGTATCCTATAGATTCTCTTGATCCATGAGCGGATGCTCAGCGGATGCCCTGAGGGCATGGTCGCGAATCTGGAGACATCGAGGCAATGACCAGCAGCTTTCGAGGGAGTGGCTTGGGCTTTCGAGGGCGCAGCAGTGCCTCGGCGGACTGCAGCAGTCGCATTCGAGGGAAAGCCTAGGACGATAGTGTCTCTGCATGGTTCTACGATTCTACGACGTCTCAGCACTTGTACTCTTGTACTGCTGTGCTCTGCCTGCAGGAAGCAGTCCCCGACTCAGTCTCCTGCGGACGAGTGGGACAGGGATCAGCATGGATCAGCCTTCGATCAGCCTGCGGTCAGCCTGCAGGTTCGGGACCTTTCTCTGGATCCTCATATGCGGCCAGTTCTTTTCGCTCGCCACTCTTTTCAGTGCTCATGCCCAAGCCTTAGCGCCGGGAAAAGGAGGCGGCAGACCGCATGAGCCGGGATTCGTGACCGGGAAAGCCTGCAATCGAAAGAGGAATGGAAGAGCGAAATGCCGTCATTAGCCAGAGCTTGACTACAATCGTTTTCCGGAAAGCCCACGCCACATGTTCTGGGGATTCATGCAATTTGCTGCAGGCCCTTGCTGAAGCGCAGGCCCAACAGCGCACCACACCAGCTGATCATTTGCCTTGCAAGCTGGATCTGATTCTGCTGACGGCGGAAGATGTACACGTTCGGTTGACTCAGCTGTCTTTACGCGAATAGCGTGGCATGCGCAGGATCCAAGTCAGATATGGCCGGAGGCCGGCCGAGTTTGCTGCCCACATCTTGAAGTTTTTGCTTCTCTTTACGAAGGAAAGGTCACAGGTCATTCGGATTCTGCGCCAGGCCGACTCCGAGTTGGCGCCACTGCTGCCCGAGATGGCCGACGCCCTCGACTGGGCCGCGCTCCGCAGCAGTAGAATCATGTTCCAATGAAGGGTAGGCTCATGGTACACAGTGTGGCTTTGTAGCGTAGGGCAAGATGATATTGATCTGAAAGACAAAGATCGGGCGTGGGATGGTGTGGGGCGGGGTGAGAACTGCTTTCCCCAGCCGACTGCAGCCCAAACTTTGGGCCTGATCAGAGTCTTGTCGCAAGCTGTGAGGTTCCAAAGGGTCTCCGAGAGGATCCAAGATGCTGTTGACGTTGAATACTATGTTTCGCTGCTTGCACGATCTTGTACCCGGTCAATGTATATCACGCAAGATCCTGGCAAAAGGTCAGCCAGGGCGACAGCTTCGTTGACTCCTATATTTTCCGCGATGTGCTGCTGTTCAACTCCCATGCCAGCGGTGTCAAAGGCCGCAATGTTAAGATACTGCGTGGCATGCCAATGTCGCTTCGCGGAGAATGAATCATCAAATAAGGTTGCCCGTATCCGTTGTCTCTCCGTCTCATCTCTTGCCTCTCTCCCTCTCTCACTCTCTCTCTCTCTCTCTATCTCTCTCTCTCTGTCTCTCGCTCTCCTTCTTGCCCTCCCTTTCGCGATGGATGTGCAGGACTCATGGCCACGAATTTGTCCGAAGCCAGCTTCGTCAGCGAAGAAGTCTGTTGTCAGCAGGATAAGTAGCTTTTTTAACGGAGTTCACGTTTCGGTCATGTGCCATAGACTTGTTTTGCACAATTGAGCACTTATCTCTTGATGGGAAGTGCATTCAGCAAGTGCACACCAGCTCCAGAGACTGCTTTGTCGGACAGTCCTCACTGTGAGCTTGGCTTCACCTTGATGACCACAAGCGTTCGGAGGTCACCTCCAGCCTGCAAGGAACCTTGACAAAAGCTCCCGCAAAAGCCAGCGCTGCAAACCCAGGTTCGGCCAGGTGACATTTCTGCTGCCCGCGGCTACACGGAGTTCGAGGCCTCGCGTTTTGGGAGACTTGCATACTGAGGCAGATCTACATCTCCTGGCCTGGCCAACGGTACATGCCAGTTTGTGCGCTGTTGTTCATGCTTCTGTAGAGTCACACCTGAGCTGTCTGCAGGAGATATGCCGACTATGTTGTTGAGCTACTCATATCCACAGAAAGTTGAACGAATGGGTCTGCAACTGGCCATGTGCATCATAATCACCGTAACATCGTGATTCCATCACGGCAGTTGAAATCAATGCTGATATTGTCATTGATTCTGTAGAGCCGACATCCCAAACCCAATCCTGTAACCGAGAAAGCCTACCTGCATGAACCTCGACTCGAACAGCCTCAAGATTCTCAAGGCGCAAGCATTGTTCTTCTTTACCTCTCAGGGCAAGCTCTTCTTTGCCGCCGCGACGGCAGGCGAGGGCCCCGAAGACGGGGCAGGGGAGGCTTAGCACAAGCGTCGCGATCGTCGCGGCTCGGATCATCGTGATAGTCACCAGAATCAGCAGCAGCAGAAGCTCCCCCTTGTTGCGCTGCTTGATAGCATTTTATAACCCCATCAGAATTCATCATCAAACGGAAAGAAGCAAGGTAGTCCTATATGCACACCCAAGCCCAACCACGGGCCCATTATAGCATCTCCTTTCACGAAGACGTCCAGGCGGTGATGAGCTTTGGTTCTGGGATGGCCCGGATGCCCAGGAACGGTTAACAGTATTGCACTCGGACACCTCGTTCGTGGGCATGGTTCACCACCAATTGGAGACGAGGCTCAGATGCCCTGAATGCCAGCATTCGGCCAGTGCAGAGCTTTCGCAACAGGCCTCCCTCAAAGCTTGGCTTTGGGCTTTCAGGGCTTGGCAGCATCAGTTGTCGTCTGGGTAGTTCTGAAGTGGTTTTGAGTGTGCTGCCGACGATGCTCGAAATGGAGATGATGTCATTATTGCGAAGGTGAATGTGATGATGGTGAGGAGGAGGCCGACGACAACCATGGAAAGGAGGAAGAGGAGGAGGAGGAGGAGATTGTGCGATTGTGATTGTGGAACGTGGCAGTCAGCTGCAGCTGCAGATGCTACCCGCACTCTTCCCCCCCGCCCCCGCAAGGGGATTTCTAAGCTAACGAAGCGGGAGTAAGAAGAGGCGGAAGACCGGCAGGAGGGGCAAGGAGCGCCCAAGAAGGAAATGGAAGAGGGATGAGAGGGAGTGAGAAGAGAGAGGGGAGAAAAAAGAAGAGAAGAGGGAAGCCCACACAAACCCCCGATGAGCGGCGGGCTTGGTCATCACCTTTCTCGACACCGTCGGGACGGAACACCCCGTTTTCGGAGGTCACGCGTGCCGGGTGGCAGGCAGGACCTTTCTGGCTTCTCACGGGATCCCAATCAGCTGTCGGGGCGCTGGTCGTCCCGAGGCTGCGAACGTCGCTGACAGCGTTCTGAACCGCCGTTCCAACGGCGCCATCACCAATGGGGCCGCCTGAGTGTAGCCCTCGATGGGGATGGCCCCGTCGCAGGTTTCGTGGCAAGTGAGGTGGTCCAAGACAAAGAGAGTGGACCTGACCATGTCATGCATCCCGCCCATCGGCCCGACATGACCCGACGGCACGGTTTTTCAGGCTGTCGGAGTTGACAGACTCCAAGCCTGAGTCGTCCGACTCCGAGTCGGGCGGTTCGACCTGAAAAAGTTGTGGGTCGTAGACAAAGACTGAGTCCATACCGGAGCTCGCGGCGGCCGAGGACGTCTTCGTCGCCTTCTACAGGTTAAATGGGTTCAGGGTGGCAGGATTCCTTCGACCTGGGCGCCTTTGACCAGGTCATGGTGCGGGCGCTTACGCAGGCCCCTTACAGAGGACAACCGCCCCACCCAAGTCGTCTCGACATGGAACAACCACCTCGCACCTTTTGCCGCCCGCAAGGCCGTCGATCGTCTACGTCCTCCAAATGGCACAGGTCCTGTCCTTGGTGACCTTTGCGTTGCGTTCATCGACAACGTCGCAAAGCAGTTCGCCCTCATGAAGCGGCGGGCAAGGACGCGGTGGTGAGCTGATCGGCTGATCGGGCTTGGCCGCCCGACTTCTACCGAGTCCATTCGACTGTCAAGGTCGCGGACGTGATTTCGTGGGGTGACGCCTCCCAAGGCTGGACTCTACACACACCCGTCGACGAGGTCATGATGGCCCGCGGTAACGTGGCCCACGACATCGACTTCGCCTGCAAACCGGGGGCCTGAGAGGCTCTTTGGATCTAGCCATTTGGTCATGATGCCGTGCTGCAATGTACCAATCGCAGAGGAGTTCCAAAAGCACTATTTTGAGCTTCCCAGGCCCTAAAAGCGATTTTATAGTGGTTTTGGAACTCTGTACCCTGCCCGTGCTCTGCCACTGCCCTAGTGCCAGCACCTGCTCCTTGCACTGCATCTGCGGCTAGACGAGTCCCTCAACCAGTATTAAACAGGCTTTTCAAGCATCATGTGTGCAAGAGGCTGGACCAAGCATCAGTGTGCAGAAGGTTGCCACAAGTTTCCCAAGTACCAGGCTCAGGTGTGCAGAGGCTGCCACAGGTTTCCCAAGCATAAGGTGATTGTTTGATAGGTGTGCAAATGGTTGAAACTTGACCACTTCTCAGCACTTCTCAACACAAATCAGCAGTCGCCACCACGCATCAGCACATTTTTCTCACCACTTCTCAGCACTTCGCCAGCACGTCGTCAGAGCCTCGAAGCAAGTGTTTTTCTCAGACCTTCTCAGAATTTGAAACAAGTGGATCGGCGAGTTCTCGGAGGGTCAAAGAACGGATTGGCCGAACCGTCAGAGCCTCGAAGCAAGTTGATTGTTAAGTTCGCAGACTTTAAAGCAGTTATTAAAGCAAGTGGACCGGCGAATTTTCGGAGGCTCCGACACGCGGAGTGGCCGAATCACCAAGATTTGAAACAAGTGGATTGTCGAGTTCTCAGACCTCAAAACAAGTCAATCGGCGAGTTCTCAGAAGTTGAAAAAAGCGGACAGTTTGTGTATTCTCAGACCGTGGAGGAAATGGATCGGCGAGTTCTCAGAGGTTGAACACATTTGCAAAATGAGCTTGTATGCATGCACTCATCCATTCACAACAAGTGACCACACATCACCATCAGCGCTGAGCTTGGGCTTCCGAGACGCTGTCCAGCACACAATGAGCACGTGCTTCTCAGCAGACATCAGCACGTGTGACCGCAGGGCACAGGCAGGCACAGGGTAAAATAATGTTTTTCCAGGGCATGGAAAGCTCAAAATAATGGTTTTCGATCTCCTCTGGGAAGGCTTCGAACCCTCTTTTGAAGCCACCCTTCAGATTTTTTGGGATCCTTGGTACCTCGGGAAACTGAAAATCTCGATTTCGGGTGGGGGAAGGAGGCTCGAGTTCGCAAGCATGTTCTTCGAGACCGAAGCTCTATATAGCCACTGAGTTGCGGTAGCTTACGGGAGTTTTTTTGTGTTCGCAAACACATGTAAGGTGGAAGGGCGGGGCCTTTCATGCAGGGGAGGACGAGTAGTCTGAATAGAAGTGAGTAGGACTAGTATCAGAGATCGGACTCGTAAAAGCAGTAGCAATTATTACAGCGAACAATAGTAGGCAAGAAGGGATATCAGATTCGCAATTGTTGCCTTGGTGCATAGCCCGCCGCTCTGCGCAGCTTCTTGTGTTTTTATTGTTGGCCGGGACGAGGGGGGTAATGGGTACGCAGTGTACGGGTGCACCTTGTTGTTGTGGTGGTGGTGGTTGTTGTTGTCCTTGCTGTCCTTGTTGACCTTGTCCTTGCTGTCAGTTTCGTGTGCCGAATTTAACGGTGCCGTCGGCGTTCCCGGTGCTTTCAAATTTACGGTGTTTCCTTTGCTTGCAGTACCGAAACCGTCGGTATTGCGGTGCTTCGTCTACTTCCCCGGCCCAACCATGAATGATGACGTCCATGGTTTAATCGGCGATTCGGTTTTGAGAAGAGAGCATCCATGGCCCAACCATGATGACGTCCATGGTCTAATCCGCTTTGAGAAGAGAGCATCCGTGGCCCAACTATGTGATGTCCTGGTCTATTCCGTTCTGAGAAGCGAGCATCCATGTCCGGACTATGATGACGTCGGTGGCCCAATCCGTTCTGAGAGCGAGCATCCCTGGCCCAACCATGATGACATCAATGACATCCATGGTTCAATCCGTTCTGAGAAAAGAGCATCCATGGCCCAACTATGAGGACGTCCATGGTCCAAGCCGCCTTTTTATATAGCATCCACGGCCCAGCCATGATGACGTTAATCTGCTTTGCGAAGAGAGCATCCATGGCCCAACCATCATGACATCCCTGGTCTAGTCCGTTGAAAAGAGCATCCTTGGCCCAACCATGATGACGTCCATGGTCTAATCCGCTCTTACAAGAGAGCACCCACTTCCCATGGTCTAATCCGTTCTGAGAAGACAACAGTCATGGCTCAACCGTCCCCTTCGAGCTTCCCTTGCAGGAGTGCTTCTGGTCGCACACAGGCCAAGCGAAACCTCTAAACACAAACCAAGAACGCGTGTTTTTTTTCAAAATTTGTGTCCCGCGTTTTCCCACACGATAGCGCAAATTTTGTCTTGCAAAAGGGATTCCCGTGGAAACCCGGAAAACCGAAGCAACGGCAACGGAGACCAAGATGGCGAACTTTGCTTATAAAAGGGGGTTTCGTCCTACCAAGGCCAGGTGAAACGCACGTCGGAATTTCCTCCGTGTCCATTGAAATTTACATGCATAAAAGTCATGGTAGAGCGAATCAAAACTCATGTCCCAAAAAAACTGACATGCCGTTCGCAAACCGTACGTTGCCGTCACATGGCATGGCACGCGTTTACAAAGGGATCGATCGTTGTTATTTTTGTCGTTGTTGTTCTTGTTTTTCTTGTTGTTGCTCGTATTACCTAGCCTTATTATCCTTATTAGTCTTGTGATTTTGTTGTTGTTCTTCTCATCATTGTTATTCCAATTGTTACAAAATAAGTATTCTTTTGTTAACAGCTGTTGTGGTTGGCATGTACGCACTGGACGCCGTGGAAGGTATTGCACTTTCCGCCCAGGGGAGTTTAGGGAGCGTCAGATGCCGTGATTCCGGAGGGAGCCGAATCCAATGGTATTCAGTGCTTTGGCGCATTCGATTACGATCTATGTTTTTCGTAGAGATGGCGGCAGCCCTTTGAGTGCTGTGATTTACAGGTCCGAAGAACACGACAACGGTATTTGCGGTGTTTTGTGCTTTTGCACGAAGCAGTCTTGTTCGGGACAAAAAAGACACGCGGTCGCCAAGGGGGGTCCGTGCTTTGATCGCACACGCTTCGTGAGTGCTAGAACTGCGCGTGTCGTGTGGGTTTTTGCACATCGACTTTCCTTCAGAAGCCTCACACAGTGGCCACTTCGATGCCCGGGTTTCTGTGTTGTAAGCGAGAGTTAATCACCCGAAGGCTTTGCATTGCCGCAGAGCATCCGTGCCCGCAAAATGTTCTTACACGATAACTACGCCTAGTGTTTTGCTTCCGTTCTGTTGGGGTGACAAGGGGGTGAGGGGGGGCCAATGATGTCCGTTGTTCTGCGGCGCGTTGCCGCAGAGCATGCATGTCCGAACCGCTGTAATAACGCCGCAAAATGTTCTTACACGATAACTGCGCCTAGTTTTTTGCATCCGTTCTGCTGAGGTGAATGAAGTCCGTTGCCACACGGTGCGTGGCTGCAGAGCATCCATGCTCGAACCGTGATAACGTCCTGTTCCCGCAAGTGTTCTTACACGATAACTGCGCCTAGTTGTTTGCCTACGTTCTGTTGGGGTGAATCACGTCCGTTGCCACACAGTGTGTTGCCGCGGATGCCCGAACCGTGATAACGTCCTGTTCCCGCAACAACTTCTTGGACGATAGCTGAGCCTGCTTTTTGCTTCCGTTCTGTCGGGGTGACAAGGGGGTGAGGTGGGGGGGCCAATGACGTCCGTTGCCGTGTGGCGCGTTGCCGCAGAGCATGCATGCCCGAACCGCCGTGATAAGCCCGGTTCCCACAAAATGTTGTTGGACGACAACTGCACCGACTGTATAGTACTCGTAGTTCTGTTTGTACTGTGTGGCGCGTAGTTTGCCCGTTTACTTCCCAACTGATTGTTCGTGTGTGGGCTCGCATGACATTGCAAGCCCTTTCAGATCTGTAGGCAAGCCCTTTCAGAGCTGCAGGTTGTCTCAAGGCAGCACAGTCTTGCAACTAGAGTCTTCAGTAATATCTTTGAAGGACATGCCGACCGGAGAGCAAGAAAAAGGTGGTTGCGGTGCCGGTGCCGGTGGTGGAAGTGGTGGCGGTCGAGGTGGCGGTGGCGGTNGGGGCGGTGGTGGTTGCTGTTGTTGGCATTGTCATTGTTAGTGTGAATATGGTGATGGCGCTGACGAGTGTGATGGTGATGATGATCATAATGAGTCTTCCGATTTTACTGGCTTTGATCATGAATCATGACGGATTGATGCTGATGCTCATGCTGGTGGTGGTGATGGTAGTGGTGATTTTGATAATGCTGATGGTGATGAAACCTGCGAAACTTTGACGAAACTGATGCAGCTAATGGTGGTGAGGACGATGGTGATGACGACGACGATGATGACGAGAAGATGCTGCTGATACTACTGTTGATGTTGATGATGGTGATCACGATGAGGATGGCGATGTTGATGATGATGATGATGATGGTGATGCCGATGCTAATGCCGATGCTGCTGATCATTTTGACCGTGGCCCAGATCACAATGACATGACGATGACGATGACACGGGCGTTTGTGGTGGTGAGGGTGGCGGGGGCAATAGTGATGATGCCGCGGATGCGGACGTGCCATAATACAGATCTTGAAGCAAGGACTGGGGACAGAGGACATAGAGGACCGAGAGGTTGGGGGAAGCGGTGGAGGGAGTGTCAAGGAGGACGGGCGGAGTGGAGTCGAGTGTCGGTCAGAGTGATGTTGAACTTCCGTGAAGCAGTAACACTGTAACACCTTTGTGTGGTTTGGAAAAGGCTGAGCTTGCGGAACTTCCGGGTCCACGGCAGTAGCCTCTACATCAAAGTGTCGCGGCCTCGAAGATCGAAGATGAGTCTGAAGGTCATGTGCCCCTCCGGGGACGGAAGTCTCATGAGTCCGCATCATCAGTTGCCAAGAACAGCAAAAGCCACCCCTTCGAATTCCCGAAACTACAGAAGTCCAACTGCTGAGGTCGTGGCTCGCTTGTGGGTCCTGGAACCCTGGGGTGTGACCTGGCTGGGCTTTCCTGGATCAGTCGTTCTTGCTGGACAATTCCAGGTCTGTTCCGGACTGATCGAAAATATTTCGCTGCGAAGATGTCGAAGATCCTATGTCAGCTCGGGCAGTGTGTCCTTCGATGCCGAGCGATCCTCTTTGGAGCTCATCCTCTCCTCAAGGAGCCCTGATGAGGGCCGAGATAGGCTGAGAGTCAGAGTCACAGCCAATGTTGTCAGGACTCACAGGACGTAATGCAATCTTTCGAATCTAGTTTCTCCGCGAAATGAGGCTTCGGCTGCAGAACGACTCCTTGGCAGTGGTGGGAGGAGCACGGCTATTCCAAGGGTGCCTTCCTGTACGGGCATCGCAGCATGTCTTTATGCAATGGGCTGACAGTTCCTGCCACAGCCTTGAAGTAGGCTTCAGACCTGTTTAAAGCTTGGCACGCTACGTGCCAACTGTGCCGCCCTGTCGTGCAGGATCTCTTAGCTGCTCTAGGCCGGGGCCCTGCTTCTGTGTCTTCGGTCTTGGGGCTCAATCCGAAGATATCAGAAGTTTGCGAGAGCAGAAGGCTGTGTAAAAAAGCATCTCGCAGGCAGCCGAGTCCGGAGTAGAGGGTCTGGGGCGCTGTTCGCGAACGTTCCACGCAAGCGATTTGCACGCGCTTGTCTCGTAGCCTTGACGGACAGACTGCTCACCCGTTGTTGAAGGCCCTCGCAAGGATGCTTGTCACCGCCTTGGCCACCACCGTTTCTCACTGTGAGACCTGAGATTCTTCGTTATTTCTAGGGGCTACGGTTAAGGCATAGAAAAGCCGAGGATCGGCGAGCTGTGCTTAGCGCTGGTGCCGCTGGCAGCGCTCTCCACCCTGCGCCACGCTCGGCGGGGGCGTTGGGCAGGGGGAATGCCCGCAGAGCTGTGTGTTCTTAGCCTGAGCCGAGGCTTCTAAGGTCCTTCCCGGGACTTTGCGTTATCCTCTTTTTCAGCCTCTACGGCGTCATCGTCGTGGTGCGGCTGCTGATAGCGCGGGCCCTGTGCTAGCGAGGGCATCGGATCGGGAAGGCAGAAGGCCGGTTGTCGGTGAAGTGCTGTCTGCCGAGTCTGCCATGCAGTGACGTTACATCGTAAGCCGAATCCGCGATGCGACCGTGCGAGCCCTTGGAGAGGCGTCAAATCCATAAGGAAGTGTCACTTTTGCTGCGTGGGTCCGTTTGCAAAGCAAGTACTGTCGCCAGATTGCACGTTGGAGGTTTCAATTGAGGAAAGAGGTTTTTTTTGCACACTCAGTACGAAAGAGTTCTTGGACCGTATATATTTGATGTTATCACTGGGCTTACCGAGGCTTCCAGGAAGCATGCGAGAAAGTAGTTATTATTAGGCACTGCTCTTCTTTTGTTAAAGCCCTTCACTCAGTACTTCTACTACTCTACGTTTCGCTTTGATTGTGGCATCGGCGACAAAAGTAGTAGTTGAGCCCTCCTCTGTAATTTTAACATATTTTAACGCTACGCCGCCCGCCTCGGCTGCTGAGGGCCAGAGGGCACGGAAAGCTGCGGCGTTGTAGTCTACTCCCAAGAAGCCGGAACAGGAAAGGTGGGCGGGCAAACAAGCAGGAAAGAAAGAGCAGGAGCTGAGTCTTACAGCACACAGAGAACAGCTAAAAACAGAACATGCAGACAGAAAAACAGGGAAGAGANAGCCGGAACAGGAAAGGTGGGCGGGCAAACAAGCAGGAAAGAAAGAGCAGGAGCTGAGTCTTACAGCACACAGAGAACAGCTAAAAACAGAACATGCAGACAGAAAAACAGGGAAGAGAGGCAGCAACGGCAGGGCAAGGCGAGTTTATTGCAGGTTGGCAAGGGAACAGAGAGGAGCAGGGAAGGGGAGGGGTAAGCAGACGGGCAGGGCGGGGGGGGGCCAGGGGGCAGGGGTGAAACACTGATGTTACACATCCAGGTGCCTGTCTGTCTCACGTATCACTTGCATGTATCCATGCCTGTTGCTCAAGGTTCTAGCAGAGTACTATCTACAGCTGTGCGCCTGCAGGAAAAGAGACTCCTGTGTGCCTGTGTTCCTGTACGCCTTGCGAGGGGATACACGCCCAGGTTATATCTCAACGTGGTAGCGGAGTTCCCGGGAAAATCCCCGGCGTGCTTCACACAGGTGAAGGTGACCGGAGCTTCTCCGGTATACTTCGCACTGGTGAAGAGAACCGGAAGAAGTAGCTCCCGGGGCTCGATCCAAGGATAGCGCAATGGCTAGCCACTCTGCTGTGTCTTTCGAGCATGGCGAAGGAGAAGATGATCACCTCCAACAAAGAAAAGTGAATCTTATGCGACGAATCATCGTCATCTCCAAGAATTACACCGTCTCTCAGCATTCCAGCAGGTGACCACCAAAGTACCGCCATCGTATGATGGAAGAGGAAGTTGGTTCGCCTACGAGGATGCAATCGGTGACTGGTGCGATATCACGGAGCTGGACAATGACAAGAGAGGACCAGCTCTGCGAAATCGTCTAGAAGGAGAAGCAGCTATCCACAAGCGACTTCTTGATCGAGAGCGTCTGAAGGACCCGAACAACGGAGTTAAGGACTTCAGGAGTTTCCTGAGGCTCCTCTTCGTGAAGGGCGCGGCCAATGTGTTCCTCTACCGCTTTCAGCAGTTCATGAACCTGCATCGCGGCAACGGAGACATGCTTCGTTGGATTACCAGATTTCAGCTCTCGATTCAGAGAATGCAAGAAGCTTGGAATGATACTTATCTCCCGATCGTAGACGTGAACAACGCAGAGGTCAGAGCTTTCATCACAGGACTTCCGGCAGAAGAACAAGCAACTATTACTCCTGAAGAGGCGATGGAACGAGCCAACGATCGGCTCAGAGAACAGCATGCAAGGACGATTCCAATTACTGCCAACCTCGTTGCGCTCATCTTTGTCTCACTGTCTGACCTCACGCAGGATCAGCGACAGGTGCTGACATCTTTAATGGCACATCGGAACCGCGTGCTCGCAGACTACCGCCTCAACGAGCTTCGGGAAGTCTACCTCGAGATCTGTTGAAGACTTCCGTCGACAATCCTCTCCTCGCTCCCTCTGGTCAGTGATCGATGAGGGCTACCTGGACAGCCATGAAGGATATTGGGTCGAGGACGAGGAAGATGGCGCAGAAGGTTTTCTTGAAGCAGATGAAGATGCCTTCTGGGTCTACGACGAAGAGAACTACACATGGTTTCAGAGGCGCTTCCAAGGAAGGAAGATGAAGAGAGGATTCAAAGGCCGCCGCAAAGGAAAAGGCAAAGGTGGCAAAGGATCCGGAGGGAAGCGCTTCTTCAAGCGGAAGAAAGGCAGGTCAAACCTTGCCGATGATCAGACAGATGCTTGGCAAGCTGAAGGACAATGGCAGGACGGTCAATGGAATGATCAGCAATGGGATGACTGGTCCTGGTATGAGTCCGAGGAAGCTTGGGCAGCCAAAGGAAAAGGAAAGAAAGGAAAGAAGGGCAAAGGAAAAGGCAAGTACGGGAAAGACAGTGGAAAGGACGGAAAGTCCGTTCCAAAGACGGGTCTGCCCAGCTTGCCGACTCAGCCCATCGCGGTACTACTACTGCCACAACGTTCTTCGTTGACCACATTGGTCCTTTGAACTTTTCTTTCATGGCCACCGAGGAAGAGAAGGCATCCTTCATCGCTCAGCCCCTTACACCGACTTCAATGGTCTTGGATTTGGGGTGCACCAGAGCGATGGCTTCTCGAGTGGCAGCGCAGGACCTGATGAAGTTCTGCGATCACAATCCCGATTGTGGTATTTGGTACCACATCGCTGAGACCACGTCTCAGTTCACCTTTGCGAACTCCGAGTCGACCAAGTGCAACCAGAAGCTGGTTGTGTGCATGTACGACAAGGAGTACGTTGTCCAATCCACGGAGGTTGACATCGTCAAGCAAGGGCATGTGCCGATTCTCATGTCTTTGCCACAGATGCGCAATCTCAGGTTCCAGTTTGAACTCCATCCGGATAAGGCATTGCTCAGCAGTCCTGTACTGGGTATTTGGGATGTGAAGCTTAACGTAGCGCCGAGCTCACACCTGGTACTTGACCTTCTTGATCTTAGCCGTTTTCTGTGGAACGTTCGTTTCGATAAGCACAAGAAGTCAAGCTTCCTCACCTATTTCACCCATTACGAGTATGGGTTCCATCAGAAGACTCAGGGAAGCTCTTCACAGGAAGAGGTACCCGAAGAGTTCGCCTTGGCGACTGATGATGAGTGGGTGATCGAAGAAGCTACTATGGAGTTGATTCGCGTCCACAAGCAGATGAGGAAGGCGTTGTACCAGCCTAAGGATGGACTCACGCCGATTCCATTGGAGTTCCTGAACACCAAGCGCAAGACGATTATGGAATTCCACAAGGGCAAGAGTGTGGTGAAGGAAGATGATTGGAGTTCCGGTGAGCTTCCCACGGCCAAGGCTACTGAGTCTTGGAAAGGTAGGACGATCTTTAGGATACTTGCTGGTGGTATCGAGAGTAGGACCTCAGTACCTGCCAAGTCTAGTGATCCTGCCAGAGGCAAGAAGGGATCACCAAATGATATCATTAGCAAAGGCAAGCCTGAAGACAGCTCAAAAGGGACAGCTCCACCAGGAAACGCTGTTCTTCGGGTGAATCAGTCGAAGGTCAGACGTGATGGTGATCCGTGGCACGATGTTGCGATTCCACTCAGGTCTGATGATTCACGAAGCTCTGAACCGTCAGAGGTACGTGATGACGCTCCGAGAGGCTCATCTCAGGATGAGGCACTCGATCGTATCGGACAAAAGATCTTGGACCGTGCTTCAGCAAAGTATTGCTATGAGCATGAGATCTGCTTCCATTCTCTCGCTTCAGGGAAGAGCGATTTCGTTGAGATCACGCCTCATCTCACGGGACTCACGGCTTGCACCGTTCATTCCGGTCTTGCGGCGAGTGTACCTGTTGAGTTTGGTGAATGGGATGCCAAGGACATTCAATCTTCTATTGAATCTACTTGGCAAGTGATCTTGGCGGCTGAGCCTGACCATATCATCATCCACCCTGTCATTCCGAGTCAGTGGCCTCGGAAGACACAACGAGCCTTCTGCACTTTTGTGCTGAAGTGTGTCGGTGGCAGGATGATAGAGGACATTTTGTCACAATCATTCATCCGTCACATTCTGGATTTTGGTTGTCTCAGTGTAGCCGCTCTTTGCAGTGGAGGAATTGTCTGACGTTTTCTACCTTCAAGAACAAGGGGGAACAGCAGCATGGTGAGAAATCCTTTTTCACGAACCTCTCTGAAGGATCATTGAATCGTCTCGAATCTCTCGATGAGGGATATGATTCACCGATGACGATTTGATCCGAGGTTTGCTGTTCTGTTGTCCAGTTGTCTTGTTGGTGACCCATGCTCTGATCAAAGACAATCCTATCTGTTTGAAGATATCTTTGAAGTCTTTGAGGATGGCACCTTGTGTGCGTTGTGCTTGCGATCTGAGAGGAATTCGGAAGCACGTCCAGTCCTTCCTTCGAAGGAAGAGTATTCGATGCTATCGAATAACTCAAAAGGGAAGCTTCCTGATCCCCTTCGGTTTGTCGCTCCACAGCGTTTTGTGACATCGTCGTTGATTCAAACCCTCACTTACATTGACAGTCTTCTACCGGGTACCGAGTTGGAAGTTCATACGACTTCGTCTCCGCATGCTGCCGCTCTTCGGCCAATGCTTAAAGGAGTCAGAGTCCTGACACTTCCGTACTTGGAGTTTGAGTATTGCAATGTCTACAGGGGGACTTACGGGAAAACCTTGCCATTGATTCATCGTCATCCTGATGCCATTGTCATTTTGTGGAACAAGGGTGATCATGATCATGTGTTTTTCCTTACGATGTCGCAGCTCCTTCCTTGTCTGAAGGATATGCAAGCAACCAGTTGGTACCTGATTGTTTTCTGGAATGAGTCGAAAGGTCCAGTTGCTCGCAGGGGTCCAGATGTTGGGTTGGATTTCACGGATCAACCTGCACCTGCTCCTGAACAGCCACCGCAGCCACCAGCTGCGGGGGAAGATGTGGACTATCCAGGCTATGATGATCCACATGGTGATATGCCTGTGGATGATGAGGATATGCCACCGCCTACTAGTCAGCAACCAGAGCCGGATCTTGATGATGATCCAGTGGAGTTGCACACTGGTGGTGATCCTCCGTCACAGCCTCCCGGAGGCGGTGCTCAGGTGCCGGTACCGGAAGGTGATCATGACGACTCAGACCTGGAAATGCCGTTAGATTCGGATGGCCACGGTGGCGATCAACCACCAGGCGGCGGTCCACAGGGACCGGGGCCTGGCTATGGACCGTCACAGGATGAGCCGCCCATTTCTATGGAGCACCAGGACGAGTCACCTCCTCCTGGAGGTCCTCCTGGTGCTTCTGGTGCGGTTCCTTAGTTTGCTAACCCGGATCAAGTGCGTAGTCCACCGATGCCGTGGCCTTGTGTTGTTGCCTGGTCAGTCGGCTGGGAAAAAGGATCCTGCTTCGACAGGTGACTTCCCGGTTCCTTCTCTGATCCGGTTACGGTTCCGGATTTGCCGGTGACTGAGGAAGAATTCCCCATTCAGCAAACCCCACTCCCGGAACCCACCCCGGAACCTCCTGTGCCGGAAACGGGTGAGGATTCGGATTCAGATGCCACTGTCGACTACCGTGACAGCAGTTTGCTTGCCTTAGCCAACGGGGATGACGACATCTTAAGCCGCTTGCCTGCAGATTCCCACATTCCACCGCTTGTTCCTCTGGATGGTGATGGGTTTGCGTCGTGGTTGACCAAACAGGACAAGATCAAGGCTGGTACCTTGACGCCGGAAATGCAGCGAAAATATGCGAAGGAAATTCGTGCTGCTAAGCTGGAAGAGTTCAAGAGTTACTTGGACAATCGGACAATGATGCTATCCGGCTCACGGACCGTCGCAGGCTTGTTGTTCAGTTGCCACCAGAAATCGGCCTTCCGACTTGGATGGTTGGATTGTGTCTTCGACCAGTCTATGGCTTGAACGATGCACCTCGAAGGTGGTGGAACCGACTTGACAAGTTCCTCCGTTCTGTTGGCATGGAACCTACTCGAGCTGACCGATGCACTTATGTCGCATACGAAGGCATCGGAGGCAAAAAAGACAAGAGCTACCTTGCACGGGGAAGCTTCTCTCAGGAGAAGGAACCCGAACAAGGGAGCACTCCTCAGGAAGTGGAACCTACTTACCTGAAGGAGCTTGCCCTTCATGCCATGTCATGCTACGCATATGATGAAGGAAATCATTCTTCCTCCGACAGTGCGGAGGAGAGATCTTATCTTTCATGTCCGGATATCGCCCAATGTTTCAACACCGATTCTACCAAGAAGATGGTTGACTATGCTTGGAGACCCGTGACCGATTCGAAACTTCTTGGATTCTTGGGCAGTGTCGCGTGTAAGAAGAGAGGTTGGTTCCCTTATGAGAACGGACATGCTCTTGTTTCTCACCGGGCCAAGGCTCTCCGTACTCCTGCACCTGCTCACCAGGTGAAGGACTATCCTTACCGTGTGTCGATGATTCTCCGCCAGGGCACCTGGTGGATCATCGAGAGAGCCCATGATCTGAGGCTTGACAAAGACGGCAAGAAGCCGAAGTGCTTGTGGCTTTGTCCTTGCCAGAGAAGGCTTCGTACAAGGTCGAGAGTCTATCGGAGCTCTCTCCCGAGCTGGTCGATCAATTTCTCGAGCACTTCGTTGATCCAGTGCATGGAAGTCCGAGTACAGGCCGTAAGACAGTCGGAGTGATGAGTCTTCATGTTGATGATCTCATCATCAGCGGAACGCCTGAGTTCCTTACCTGGTTCCTTAAGAAGATCAGGGAACACTTCACTGTCGGTCATGAGGACAAGAATGACCTTACGTTCACAGGACAGTGTGTTCGTTGGGTTCTCGATGCACAGGGCCAAAAGAAGTATATTTCAAATATTTCGATTGATCAAAAGCTGTGTGTTTCCGAGTTGGAGGAGATTATCATACCCAAGCATCTTAACGATGCTGATGTGTGTGACAAGGCTCTGCATACTTCCTATCGTTCCTTGCTTGGTAGCATCAATTGGCTTCAGTCGAGAACTCAATTTCAAGCGTGTTGCCAGTTCTCTCGCTTGGCCTCTGCATCCGCAGCACCAACCGTCGGTCACTGTAAGGAGTTGAACAAGTTGCGTCGACAGATACGCAGTGAAGAGGTTGAGCTGCGAGTGTGGCCAGTGAAGGGTTCTCCAAGGATTCTTGGGATCCCTGACGCAGCCTTTCGCAAGAACAGCGACAAGTCATCCCAGAGAGCGATGACCATTTTCATTGCTGATCAAAGGGTCAAGAATCGAAGAGACACCAGAGGTTCACTTGTCTTCTTCGAATCTACCAAGATCAAAAGAGCGACCCTCAGCACTACAGTCGCTGAACTTTATGCGTTGATGAAGTGCTTTGGTACTTGCCAAAGGCTTCGTGGTTTGTGGAAGGATATTAGCGGTTTAGATGCCGAGATTCACATGCGTACTGATGCTAACAATCTCGTTTCTACTGCTTCTACTACTCACTCACCCGAGCAGCAGGAAACCATTCACATGATCCAAATGTTGAGGAAGGAAGCTTGCTCAGGAGCCATCGCTGACCTTTCTCATGTTCAAACTGAACATTGCTTGTCTGACTGTCTTACCAAACGCAGTTCTAACCCTAGAAACCACCTGAACTCTGTTCAAACCGGGTGGTTGAAGGAAATCGATTCACATCCTCCTTTTCGTTCCATGATTGAGCACAAAGCCTTTCTGAACGCCTGGCTTCGTAAAGAGTATGCGGTTTTAGGTTCAGTGCAACATGTCATGTTCGTGCAGGAGCGGTTGTGAGTTGTGTGCTTCAGTAGGTGAGAGCTGTCAGTCAGTTCATGTGCATTCATGTTTGAAGGGTTGTTGGTCTCTTTTTAAATATGAATATGTGCCTGCTTTGCTCAATTCAGCTGGTTCAAAACTCAAGTGAGAAAGTATCCCACAATTTCCACTTCTGTTACCAGCATGGCTGCGGCAGGACACTCTTCTGCCTCCGACTCTGCCTCTGTGCAGGTCATCTGGACACCTAACATGGGTTGCCACATTCGTGTCTCCCTGGCCACTGGTGAACCGGAGTATGACGCTTACAAGAAGAGTGCTTCCTGGGCGACCTGCCGTGTACGAAGCCTCGGACAAGAAGGGACTGGTAGACACCGAGGAGTATAAGCACTTCCGGGACTACATCTTCTACCAGGAGGAACGGGGGAGTGCTGTGCGGGTTCTTGTGGATCAGCAGAACGGGTACTCGATGAGTGGCTTGTACCACACCGGTATCCGCGACGACCCTATCCAGTCCTTCAAAGTCCAGCACATGATCTGGTGAGCACATCAACAGCAGAAGTACTTTCTCAAGGAGGAGCATATGTTCGGGTACATGCTTCAGATGAGCCCGATCTATGAGCATCGGCCTGGTCGCAAACAGGTCATCTTCCACTCCGGCGACATCCGCAGCACTCTCAATGATTCTCTCATGGACCATGGAGTTCTCTCCGTGAGAGAGTAAAAGAGCTTTCAGACACCGGTAACCCGGCTACACGCGAGGAGCTTACGCATGCTATGTTGCATTATTTTCTCGCAGCTGGCGTTGATGAAGAGGAGATCGGAGACTTATCACTTGATAAGATACCGAATCCACAACTTCCCCGCTTCGGACTCGCCGAAGACGCACCCGTGCCAGTCTACAAGTCCAAGTATACCGCTCTGATCGCCAATCTTGGCAGCTTCACTCGGGGCAGAAAGCGGACAGCGCCGTCGGCTTACTCAGGCTACCTCGACTTTGATGACACCAGGCCGAGTAAGGGATCGTTGATCAGTTCGCTGGCTAGAAGCAAATCACATCTCTTTATGTTATGTGAAGCTTCAGAGATCAACGCAGAGGAGCGCAGATTCCTATATGAGCGTGGTTGAATGACCCTTTCAAACAAATATGGGGACATTCTGATCGGCTCCAGAGTCAATGATGTGGAATCTAGCATGAGGAGATTGGCAGGCTCGACACTTGTCGGGGTAGCCCATGAAGCTCTTCCGTGCTCCTACATGATCGTGGAAATCATCTACGGCAAGACCCTCAAGGTCGGTCTTCAAGGCAACCGTGATGACTTTCCAAAGGCCAGTCTTAAGACGACCCTTACAAGAGCTGGTTCAGACTCTGCATGTTCCACCTCAACAGCGGCATCGCAGCTGACAAGATTGCGCTGGCGCATGAGGCATTGGGAGCTATGTATGCTGACTGTCTCCATTATCAAGATGACTTGGTTGGAGGCGACGCCAACANGTTCCACCTCAACAGCGGCATCGCAGCTGACAAGATTGCGCTGGCGCATGAGGCATTGGGAGCTATGTATGCTGACTGTCTCCATTATCAAGATGACTTGGTTGGAGGCGACGCCAACATGGCACTTTATAGGTCCACAGGGCGTAAACAGGAGTCAATGGTCATCCGGGGAGGAATGTACCAGAGCCTCTGGGACTACTTCCTTGAAGCCTGGGTGAAGGCTCCAAAGACTCCGTACATGTGCTTCCCAAAGGCAGCATGTTTTTGCAAACAGTTTGTGCCTTCTCAAGCAGTATGAGGATGCTCTCGGTGGCGCACCCTATGAAGAGCGCATTGCTCCGGATTGGAGTACATTCCCAGGTCTCGATCCTTTGGTGGCATCTGTTTTCGAATGGGGCCATAGCATGGACGATGATACTTGGGCTAATATTCCTTCTGGGCAGCCGGAATTCAAGGTGAACGTCTCCGAATGGGTTCTCAACTCTACCAGTGCGTCTTACCTTCTGAACGNATGGGGCCATAGCATGGACGATGATACTTGGGCTAATATTCCTTCTGGGCAGCCGGAATTCAAGGTGAACGTCTCCGAATGGGTTCTCAACTCTACCAGTGCGTCTTACCTTCTGAACGATCGGGACTACGACTCTCATACTCCGCTTCTCATCGAGGTTCACGCGAACCAGTTCTCGAGGAGCAGGGCGAAAGAGATGAACCGTAATCCTGACACACTGAAGGAGGCAGCTGATAGGAGGAAACAGAGACAAAAGATGAACAAGGCCCGTGGTTCTGATGATCCTTCGGCCGCACCAACGGACCCACGCTCTTCACAGGGAGAGGCATCGTCCGGTGCAACNGAAACAGAGACAAAAGATGAACAAGGCCCGTGGTTCTGATGATCCTTCGGCCGCACCAACGGACCCACGCTCTTCACAGGGAGAGGCATCGTCCGGTGCAACGTCATCTGGTTCTCAACATCCTCCAGAACCCGCACAACCTCCCAGTGGCAAAGGTGGAAAAGGAGGCAAGTCCTCCAAGGGCAAGGAGTCTTCGAAGAGCAAGTCCAAGGACAAGTCCAAAGGCAAGAGCAAGGGGAAAACTGACTGTCTTCAGATCCCGCGGACAATGAGGATTTCAGTTTTCGTTTTGAGCCACACAGATTGGATCGCCATCGTTATCAACCTCGCCCCCTTCCTTACGATTGGGAAGAATTTGACGAAGATGATCCGACACCAGAGGTTCAACGAATGCTGAGACTCTATGATCCTTCGCATCCTTCATATGAAGGTCCGGATCTGTCCGAACATCGTCCTAGGTCATTTGATCCAGTTCGCCATGGAGAGGTGACAGTCATTTTTCCGAATGACAACTTCCTGTGGAATAGTGGACACCGTGATCGGGCTTGGGATCATGATGTTGAAGCGATTGAGTGAGTTTCTCACGGAATGCTTCTCACACGAGAAGGTATCCACTCTGAGCTCATTTCATTTCATGGGGAAGATGCTTTTCTCAGGAGAATGTACTTCCCTCATATCTTGCCAAAGAAAGAATGAGATACGTATCACAGGATAAGATACTCATAAGATGCGACTCTTCCCGCCGCACGCAGCCACTGTTGGCAACAAGTGGAGCTATGCTCTACAACTTTCGTGCTGTAAGCTTTCCATCTGGAGAGGCAACTGAACAAGTGGGTAAACTTTTCAGCAAGAGTTTTTTCCGAAGATCCGTTTGCGTTTAGTGTGCGTGTTCTGCTTTCATATATGCTGTCTCCAGGCAGAGTTTGTACAGAAACTCGAAAGTCACAGATGTAGTCCCATCACTCCGCCATTAATTCGATTGGGCAATAACACGCTTGTAGATTGCTGACTACACGGCCATGCAGTTCTACGTGTTTTAAATTTGTGCCTGGTTGAAACACTGATGTTACACATCCAGGTGCCTGTCTGTCTCACGTATCATTTGCATGTATCCATGCCTGTTGCTCAAGGTTCTAGCAGAGTACTATCTACAGCGTGCGCCTGCAGGAAAAGAGCCTGTGTTCCTGCACGCCTTGCGAGGGGATACACGCCCAGGGGGGGGGAGGAGGGGGGGGGGAGGGGGCGGCAAGCCTTTGGCCTCGGCGGATACTTGTACCTTTGTTTTTCTGTTTAGTCAGTTAATGTAGTTACTAAGTAGTAGACAAGCCTTCACCCTTCTGCAGTGCTTCTTAGTACATAGCAGATAAAGGCACCAGACGGGGCGCTGGAAGTAGGCTTCAATGTGAGAACGTGTTTTGGCAGAGGCTCCGCAAGAACGCACAAGGGCGAAGCGCGCGCAAGATAAATTTCAAGTTAAGGCTTGAACCATATAAATAAAGAGCAACCCTCATATACATGCTCTTGTCGATATGGTGCTTTTGCGAGCCGTATGAGTAAAGGTATACATGTCTTTTATTTTGCGGCTGCTTCTGCCATTGTACTACTAAAGGCTAGGACTACTACTACTACTGCTACTACTACTACTACTACTAAGCTACTACTACTGCTACTACTACTACCACGACTACCACTACTACTATTACTACTATTACTACTACTACTACTACTACTACTACTGCTGCTACTACTACTACTACTGCTACCACTACCACTGCTACCACTACCACTACTACTACTGCTACCACTACCACTACCACTACCACTACCACTACCACTGCTGCTGCTACTACTTCTACTACTACTTCTACCACAGTAGTAGTAGTAGTTGTTGTTGTAGTAAACTGCTTCGATTACTAGTACTAGTACTACTACTACTACTACTACTACTACTACTACTACTACTGCTATTGCTACTGCTATTGCTACTACTACTACTACTACTCCTGCCACTGCTACTGCTACTGCCACTACTGCTGCTACTGCTGCTACTGCTACTTCTTGTTGAGAGTTAGCCGACAGAGTTATGAGCACGACCGAGTATGTATGGAATAGATGCTCATGATTCTTGATGTTGCACCATCGTATTGGCTCATTGCAATTGTCGTTTCTATATGGTTCGCTCTGCCGGTGCAAGTCGCTAAAAAAGATGCATTCAAGACGGCCCGAACACTTTGAAGATACTGTCACTACTGGTAGACGGTGCTGTTTGCAGTGTCGCAACAAAAAGACTTCGCAGGAGCGTTTGCTGATCTTATTGGCCGAAGTGCGATAGCTAGCGATACTGACCGTGCTAGCCCTGGTTTTTCGAGTATGGGAATATTTATGCACAATCATGCTAATGTAATGGTAGCAGGCGTAGTGCTAAGAGAACTCAATATCCACAGTTACATACGGCGAGCAGGGTTTGTACTTTCAGCTTTGGGCTGATCAGCTTCTGCAATCTTTGTTCATATTCTGGTATAGCGTATAATGCACGAGTGATGCTGGAATTCCAGTGTTTCTCATCATTCCACATAACTTGTCGGAGCACCTTGCTAGTCTCTCAACATGTCCCAGCTTTCCAGACCGTTTCACAATGAAAATGTTGGTTTGTCCAATGCTTCCCATGATTGCCAAACTGGACTCCTTTTCTGTGGGGCCGCTCTCTGTACAACTCATCCATCCAGGGGTTCTTCAGAGATGACATATTGCTGGCCTGTGTGGGCGCAGAAAAATTGAAAGTGAAAAATTGTAAATTGACCCGTCAACAGGTCGAAACGGGCCCGCTGCCATGGCAAAGAAAGGCGCGAGCACACGTCCCGTCCCGGGTGGAGTAAAATTCAAAGTGAAAACTTGTAAAACGACCCGTCAACGTGTCAACCTGGTAGTGATGACCGGCAGGCCCGGCAACAATAGACAGCCACGGGAAACAATCCATGCTGCTCGCCGCCTGAGAGACAGGCAGCATGGGTTTACATCGGTTTACACATGGGCATTGGCAACCCATGTGTTTGTGTATAAAATATTTTACATGCACATACATACATATAAACACATAGTCGGTTAGACACGTAGACACACAGACATACAACACATGCATATGTGCATGTGTTTATGCACATATACATATATGACATATGAATCTATGATTACATACCTTGCGCACATATGAATATACACCCACTAATGTACATACATACATGCATACACACAAATATCATGTATGTATGTATGTATGTAGGTACACGTTGGTAGGTATGTGTGCAGGCGTGCATGCATGCAAGACTTCGTCACATACCATACACCAAGTTGCAATCTTGCTTTACAGATCGTCAGCGGTTCTAAAACCCAAGATGGCAAAGGTCCCAGAGCTGGAGGAGCTCAGGGAATTTCTCCTGACGTCCTTTGCGGCGTATAGCTGGGCACCCGGGCTCTCATGTAGGGCTGCGTAGTGCTTAGGAAGTTGTGGCTTGAGAGTCACGAGCAAGTGTTGTAAGGAAGAGAAGGACACTGACATGAATCCACTTCAGAAAGGCTGCTGGAGGAATCCGCAGCGCCTTTCGACGAGTTGTTGCGAAAGGAGTTTAGATATGTCTGAAAGCTAACCACCAGAGCTTGGAATCCAGCCTCGCCGGCACCGCCACGGGTAACTACGACCGCTCGTCAGTCGTCAGCTTTGGTCCCTTACGGACATTTTCCGAGCTTTGCACCTGTCGGAAGCCACACACCAAGCCAGGCGCGCACGGCGTGCACCCAATGTCTAAACTGATCCCTGACGAGATCAGAGCTTCCTGTCATGTCAGGTTCCGTTGGCTATGCCCTCGTGATGCTGCTGCAGCTCAGCTCGCAGACTCTACTGACCTACGGACAGACTGTACTGCACAATGCTGCACAACGCAACGGAGTTGTTCGGAGCAAGCACATGAGTGGAATATGCAGCTCTGGAGTAAGGGAAGCATTCGAACATTTAATCCGGACGCTGGACGATAAATATGTTGCCCTGTTTCTTTCCGTTGTAGCCAAGAAATGCCTCGAGCAAGGATTGCAATCCCAGCTAGCGTTCTCCCACACCCGTCACAGTCAATGCCCAGCTGAAAATCACACATTGCATCACGGCCCGAAGCTTGAGCCGGTCTCTGTGGACCAAGGTGCTGCATTGAAAGAACCCAAAAAAGCCTCCGCTGCCGCAGATCAAAGTTCGAAGCGAAGCCTGCATACTTGTGATGCAGACACTGAGGCACTTGTGCAGCCGGGACACTGAATGGACGGAGGCCAGGTCACTTTGGCAGCGAAGCGAGCTTCCTCTTGGACCTGCAAAGGACTTGAAGCGCTGGTCAACCGTTTTGGTGCCAAGCCCAGATGTGACGGTGCTTGCGCTACGCACCACACTTTGCCCGCTTGCAGTAGTACACTTCGAGTGGCTTCGGTTGGAGAATTGGTGCGTCCGGCATTCATTTAGTTTAGTCGGACTGTGCACGTAGATCAATTTGTAGCCCGATTGGATGAGACCGGCTTCAGGAACACTCGATCAAATCGGCTTCAAGGGCTCTCCAACATTGATGGGACTGGACTGGTGACCTGAAACTCATGGTCGCTTTCGCTGTGACAAGCTGTCTTGTTGACCTTCTGCTATTATCTCCGCAGTTCGCAGCGATATTGAACGCTTCGGGATTCAAGCCAGCTCAACAAAGTCGCTTCGTGACCTTGGTATGGTCAGGTGTCTGTGAGCTTTTGCGCTGCAGCACAGCTTCGCTTGGACATCCCAGAGGCTGTGGAGGTCGGAAGCTCGAACTCTAGGCCCTAGGCTCTAGAGATAGCTTTCATGGCCGAATGCAAAGGGCACATAGCAGAGCCTGCTGCATGGCACTTCTTGGGATGTTGCAGAGTCCAAGCCAAGGCAACAGTGATTACTGTTGAGAACGAGGCTGCAAGACTAGATCATGCAACAGAAGGGCCGAAGATGTACCCGACGAAGGGTCATTCTTGCAGCTTGCTCTTTGACGTAAACGATCGTCAGAACTCGAGAACACTGTGATTCGATGACTGCTTCGAACTGTGTCTTCAGACATGTCTCAACAGCTTGTCGAGGTCTGGCGCTGGGCGGTCTTTGCAATTTGTGGTATTGCCCTTCAACTGCTGGGCGTCGTCGGCAGGAGGACCCAGGGTTTCCCAGGAGATGGTGCTTTGGCTTTGGCTTGGGATGCACATTGACATGCTCTTGCCTCTCGCTTGCACGCTGAGTCTATGTTGGACACGTAATCCCACTTCGCCTGAGTTCTGCTGCCTGTATCTATCTCGCTCTGCAGCATTCCCGCTGCAGACTCGAAACAAAAGGAGACTGCCCGTGGTCGCGGGACACTTGGTCCTTCTGCTCGTGCTGGGGAAGCACCTCGGACCAAGTTTCGCAACATGGCCAAAGCCTTCTCCAAGAGTTCTTCCTTTACGCTGAAGTTCTCTGCCGAAGGGTACAAGCCCCAGGGATGGAAGACGAACCGCGATATGACGGTCACGCTCCGGGTCTGGGCGGAAGCCGAGGCTGGCGCTGGAGGTGCTCGAGCACCTCACGCCGATGCCAAGCGCCGGCCTTGCCGCCCGGGCCTCGGCTCTCGGACACAACTGGCCGGCCTGGCCGTCTTTCAGAGCTAGCGGATGGCAGCGGGGTTTCACAAGTGCTGAAGGGCTTTACACGGAACTCTCACAGGTGTTTTTCAAAGAGGTCCACTACCATGCCAATTCCAGGGCGGGAGAGATAGCTTGCACACGCACAGCCTCAGGCCCAACGCGCTATTCAGCTTGCTTCCCTTGCGGTCCTTTTCGGTGCAGCGGGGACCCCGGCAGCAACACTGCATCAGCATTTGCTGGGTCTAGATGGAGGTTGGCCTCGATGCTTTGGATGATTCAACAGCGCATGTAGAGTTCAACCTGTTCTCTGCGTTTGCTGTCTCGGCTAGGTCCCATCGCCAGATTCCGTTCCGTACAAACACACGGAAAACATCCGCAGCGTGCATCCGGCACCTGGGAAGGAGGTCGTAAGGGCTCGTCGGGCAGACTTCTGTACTGGGGCTTGCCAGGGGTACTTCAAACTTCCATCCATGAATTTCAGGAGGCAGAACAGGGACCAGCCACGCCTCGTATGCGCTCTTTGCAAAGATCGTGCTGGCAAACTGAGACCAGTACTATGACCTGATAAGTCTTCGATCCAAGGATTTGTGTTGCCCCAATGCTTAAGGCAAGCGACCAATATGTCGGATTGCACTCCCTCTTGGACGATCTGCACTTCTCGCATCCCATTCACTCCTGTTCAGTTCTTGCACCCCTCCGCCCTCGGATAAATCGAGAACGCCCGGGTGTCGCAGGGCACATAGTCATCTTCAAGAAGAACGGAACGGAGAGAGAGATGATGCCATCCTTGCGAAAGTCGAAAGCAGCGAGTAATCAGCAGATATCCTTTCCATCTTGAATGACCTGTGACACATTTCCGTGTCTGCCTCGCGCAAGCAGCATCGCCAAGCGACTGCACCTGAACCAACGGTCCCATCTTGAGTTTTGAGCAACAGCACACACCGTAACTTACCTCCTGCAAAGCCCACAGTGTGCTGTCATATTATCATATTTCTCCGCAAGGATGTTGGCCACTCACTTACGGCCGCACTGTTTCAGCTTTCTGCATGAGTTTTAGTGTTTCGCCGTGAGCTACTTGCATTCCGATCAAGCTGCACGCCAGTGGCTTGATGCAGTCTGCCAGGCAACAAGCGGTTCCGAGGGACCCACCAACCAGCGGGCCAAGGCAAGGCGCTTCATGTGGTCAGACTCCGAAAACACAAGCAGGCAAGCAGGCCTGCCTGCTCCTCCGACCCTCCTCCTTCCCTCCTACCTACCTACCCAAGCACCGACCTATCCTACCTGCCTGCCTAGTATTTACACACCTACCCAACCCTACCTGCTTACCTACCCACCTACCTACCTTCCTCGCTACCTATCTCATCCTATCTCTACCTGGCTATACTTACCTGCCGGCCTGTACAAGGATGTTAGATATCCAGTTGAGTTTTTGATCATCGATTTGCAGGTACACCAGAGTGCCAACTCTGGCTTCCCACGCCACTGGTAGCTTCGTGTAAGAAAATGGATTTTTCTAGATCCGCTGAGCTTGGTGCTTCCCCTTGCAAACAAGGCACAAAATCGTTCTTGTGAATCTGACATACATGTTGCAAAACCGTGACGATGGGGAGTGACTCCCCTTAAGCCCATGCACGAGGGCAGTTCACACACAACCACACACCCACCCACCCACGTGCACACGACCATCCATCTCCCCCCTGACACCCATGACCCACCCATACACCAACCGATCTAAATCCAACAGCGCCCGGAAGTCGTTTTCTAGCTTATAATAAGACATGTGCATAAGTGTACGGTATAGTTTGTTTAGATGTGTTGCTTTTTGCTTGTTGCACATTCAGCACAATCATACATACAAACTTTTCAGTGTGCAAACGGCAGCGGGCATGAGACGATACGATGCACCGACATGACATGTCATGACATGGCGCAAGTGACCTCACTCATCTTTTGATTCATCACCTCGCTATACACGGATGAGCCACCCGAGCAATGTAAAGAATGCATGCTACAACTCCTCCCGGGCATATGCAGCCCTTGACTCAACATCTAGTCCTGGCAGTGACTATACGCCATGGAGAGCTACGCATCCTCAGGGCGTTGGGGTCCAGTGATCACGGTACTTTTTAACGCGCGCAGCGGTGGAGGTCGGGTTTGCAGGCAAAGCGCTCCTTTTCTAAGGAGTTTTCTCTCTAGCCCTGATCTGTTTCCCCATCGTGTTGATGGGTTAGGTCTCATCCCAACTGCCGAGAAAGAAGCGTGTGTAAAGTTTTCAGGTGGAACTCGGGGATGACGACCTCGAAGTCTATGAAAAGACTAACCAAATGGCGCAGCACCTCCAGGCCAGAGGACCGCAGGGCAGGTGCGAAAGACACGGATTTGACGGCTGATATGCATTCTGACGCCGTATCCAACCCGTTGCGAAGCACTAGAGTTTTGTGTTGTGCTGTCGAAACGCCATATGATGACTACCATTCTGGTGCAGGCGAGCGACGCCGAGGCGCGCCCAGCAGACCCCGGCAATGCCATGCTGGAGCTTGAGGAGGCGGGAGTGTGACGTTACCTCACGGCCTGACTGCCACTTCCTGTCTTTACAATTCGCCATGCCTACTGACCAGGAGTCTGGTGTGGCCTCCGATGAGGAAGTTTGATAGCACCTGTAGCGACTCGTTGGGAACATGGCCCCTCAAAGGCATGCCAAGAGTCGTCCCAGACCTCGTACTTGTACCCCTGCATCGGGAGCTCGGTCTCACGTGTGTCGTCAGTCTCACCAAGTTACAGGGTTCTTGGTGGCTTGAGCCATCGAATGAAGTCTGGGAGGACACCAAGCTGCAACGGTAGCCATCCTTGCCGAAGACACGGTCCTGGAACGCGTGCTAAACGAATGAGAGACTGAGAACAAGATTAGGGATAAGGGTTCATCCGTGGGTTAAGAGAATCGGCTCCAAAAAAGTCCTCAGTGCTGGGAATAAGCAAAATTCGCTGCGTGTCCTCCCGGAGCTCCTTTCTGCAGGTGCCCTTGCTGAAGGCAAGGGCCAAGAGGAGGGCAGAAGTCACAGCGTTGAGAACCAGCAGCACGCACGGCTGGCAACGGCCTGCGCATGATGGAAAAAAGTCAGCATCCATGGTTTCCTGCCGCCGCGGAATCCATTCCTGGCAGCCTTCATGGACGGACAAAATATGAGAGACAGTCAAGTCTTCTTGACTTAGGCGAGCAACACTCTTGCACACGACGACTCTCCACGTCTTTGTTTGGGGCGGGTCTTCAACCTGAAGAGCGGAATCATGAGATAGGCAAACACCGGCAAGAGCTCACGCAGACCGGAGCGAAACTGTACGATCGGATTCGGGCTCCGGGATACCAACTCCCCTTACTTGCCCAGGTGTGCAGATCTCTCATGTTACACTGTTACGATTCGGGCTCCAGCCACAAGCCCCAACCCGCAATGCCTACCCAAACAAAGCCTGCGGGTCCTAACCCTCAAACGCCGACACTCAAACCATGGAACGCTTGACAGCTTCGCTTTGAAGGTCCAGCGCAGGCATAGGCGTAGTGCTTCGTGGTTGTATCTGATTTGGAGAGCCAAACCTAAACCCTACACCCCAAACCCTCTTAGATTTGGATACTCGAAGCTCATCCCAAGGCCTCTGAACACAAAAAATGAATTTCAAACCCACGACTTGCGGCGGGACTGGAACGACTGCTATGCACTGCTTCAGCGCTGCAGAACAGTCCCTACCCCAAGCAGCCTGGAAGTCCAGCCTGCGATTGCCCATGCGACGAGCTTCCACCTTTCTTGTTGGAATCTGTGCGTAATCTGTGCATCCCACGGACAGCAGTACTTCGATGACAGAACCCACCAAACAGCTGGAGACTGAACCTCCGACAGGAGTCGGCCAGCATCTGCAGCCTCTTTAGCCGAACTCTCCGAAAGGCTCTGCGACCAAACACAGCGCAATCGGTCGTCCCTGGAGCCGATGATTCCATGACTGCCAACTTTCACTACAGTGTGCAATCTTCAATTCCCTTTTTGTCGCACTACTATGTTCTGATTACACCGCAAGTTACACGTCAAGATCCGCAGACAGCGAATCGATTAGTCTTGGGTTGGAGCTTGTGAATCGGTCCAGACGAAGGAGGGTTGGGAAGCCGCTGCGGTTGGCCCCCCCAATGCGGATGTGATTGCGTTCTGTGTTGGCTAGTGGACTGGACGTTTCGACTACGCAAGCCCTGCACAAGCTCAAGAACAAAGCTGCAAACACCAACCACCGGCGACCGGCGGTGTTACGTTGACGGCGTGGCACAAGACAAAGAGAAGCCCAGAGCACAACAAGGGCACAGCCGCACAGCATCGTTGAGTGCACGTGGCGTGCGCAGTGAACGGGCATCCAAGCAGCTTAGCGGCTTAGCATGGATGCCGACCATGACAAAGCCTCTGAAGTCTAGAGGATACTAGTAGAGCTTGGCTGAGCTTGGTCCTGGTTCCAAACTGAAGGCAGCGTAGGACGTAGGACATCAACGAGGCTTCAGGAAAACTGACCAGACCTGTCTGAATCCTTGGAACCGGAGCTGGGAAGCCGGCTCAAGTGTGCGGTCATCGCGCCGGAACAGTTTTTACAGGTTCCGTTGACGGGCTCAAAGAGGTTTCAGGAGTCCAAAACGAGTAGCTTCTTAGATTCTTGTTTCCCGTCAACTCTTTGTCAGCATGCGCACCGTGTGCCCGGTGCTGGCCGCGATTCCGGTAGGTTGCATGGCGCAGTGCATCTACAACGACATGACCAGTGGTCTTCGCAGCGACTTCGCTGACAAGGCGAACCAGTGCAGGGCACTTGGTGCGGAATGTGCACTGACAGGTGTGACGGTCGGCGGAATTGAATCTTGTGAAGCATTCGGCATGAGCTGCTGCCCGGCAACGACATCGACGACATACGCAAAAGATTTATGCAGCACGATCATATCTTTCGACAAATGTAATGCAGCATGCAATGCTGTCTTTGACCAAAGATCGACCTCGTACAGCTCCTGGTTCAAGTGCAAGGTCAATGATGCGTCATGCTGCGACGGCCCGTTTGTAGTGTCGGAAGCGTTCGGCTTGGCCTCATCTGCAACAGTAGTTGCAGCAGTCGTAGCATCCAGCGGATCCGATTGAGGCACGAGCTGCTTCGGTGCACAGCTCCAGAGGCGTTACATCTTGTTTTGCCGACTGCTCCTCGCGCACAGCACGGTGTCTCCTGCAATGCGTGATGCTTGGGATGACATGGAGCTCTGGCCATGTTGGGCCACTGTCATATTGGCATCCAAGTGCCCATGGCCTACGGCCATTCCTTGCAGATCGGGGCTCGTGGGGCCCGTGGGGCGGACGGAGACAAGTCATGACTGCTTTGTGGCCCGGGTCCTGGCCCACTGTGTGACATGAGCTTTGTGGCAGCAGCTCGACATCCAGCATCGCACCGCATGCCATTGCTTGCGAATACCGGCATCTGTTCAAGTGCCCCAAGGCCAAGCTCTTGGAGGCATCTTAATTGACGCTCAGGAGCCGGCCCCCCGACATTGCTGTGTCGATTCGGGAATGATTTGCAATCTTTATGTACTTGGTGTGATGCTTCCTAGTCAGCCCTGCCTGGGGCCTGGTTTGGCGTTTTTCCATGTTCCCCACCTGGACGCCGGTAAACTGCACCCAACACTTGCTTGACGATGACAACTCAACAGGGGGACACAGCGAAGATGCAGTCGCAGTCAGCTCCACCAATTTTCACACCTCAAAAGTCGACTCGCTCGGGACTGGCTCAAGATTCCATATATGAGTTGATGAAGTTCATGAAGCACTATCGTCCTTGACTTTGATGTGAGCTGTGACACACACGCGATTTCTGGAGCATCACTCTGAGAAAGACCATCCCAAGCTGCTTGTGTAGCAAAACGGCTCCACAGAATCTTGGTGCCATGGCCGCTCCGCTTGGAGCTCGGGGACGTCCTGACGCACATCAGACAAAGAGAGAGAGAGAGAGAGAGAGCGAGAGCGAGGTGAGAGAGAAGTGAGAGAAAGATGAGAGGTGGCATGTCGCCCAGGTCTCGACCAGCCGCGAAGGCACGACCTTTGGATGGGACATCACTGTATGCAACAAGGCAGGTAAGGCAGCAGTACAGAGACACGAAGTGTAGCAACCGAAAGAAGTTCCGCCCGTGCCCGGGGTGGGGCTCGCCCCGGCATCACCTGAATAACACAGAAAGAGACGGCGTGACAGTGCAAGGTGAAACTTAGCGATGGGTTGGTGCCGACCCTGGTGAGCTGTTTGGGGATTTCCATTGTCCAGGACTTGGTGGGAACTGCTCTCAATGTCGTGGATTGCGAGGTGCAGAGCCTGGCCGTCGGCAAGGTCTACAGGGACCACAAAGGCCCAGTTAGTGGGCCTGTGCCTCACTGGCTGCCAAGTGTTGGCTCACTTTGTCTACGGATGTGGCGGTTGCTCAGGATGGACTTCACATACGACGGCCAGCACTTGGTGACTTCCGGCGAGGACACTAGAGACTAGAGCTCACCCTGACAGTCGTGTACATCAGGTCGGTCCCGGTTCGGCCTTGTTGTTCCGTCTTGTTTTGGTCGGAAGCCCGAACCGGTGCCTGCGCGAGTCGACGAGACTACCAGGTTGTGACATATAATGTATATACGTTGCACCGTTACATCATTTTCGCATATTGTCGCCCTTCGAAGCACAAAAGGAGTGTCATCCCCGCACCCTCTCTTCACGCAAGTTGTGTCTGCAAGTGAGTACGTTCACACAATCTCTCACACCATGCGAGGACAAGAGCGTGTACGTCTACTCCTGCGAGAAAGCGGGTCGCGCCCGGCACCTCCGCACCCTTGACTGCACAGAATTGGGAAAGGAAAGCTGAAGGAAACGTGAGGAGATGTGAGAAGAGCTTAGGGCTTCCTCGGTCCTCGCTCTCTCTGTCGGAGGCTGCGAGAAGTACGGCGTGGGCTTGATCCGTTTCCTCCACAACGATAGGCTTCCAGCCGTTACTTAGGCCTTATTCTAGGCTTTGATGCTGGCTATGCCGCTAAGCTTGCTGTTTAACACCAGTCAAGCGTCCATCCTCACAACTGCGCTTCACTGCAGGGACTGTGCGGTGGCTGCCTCCCGGAGCGAGGCGCGAGTGCAGGGCGGGCGAGTGGTCGCTTTAAAAGGCGGTTGGCAGGGCAGGGCTACAGGGCAAGTGACGCCCAGGAGGAGCATTTCTTCACACGGGCGTACTCGCTAGTAACGCTCGTACCCGAGGCCGAACACCTCCTGAAGTACTGGGACTTCCACGACAACAAATATCTGCGCCAGGGACCCGCTGCATCACAGGGCTTACAGAGGCGCTCAGGGCACTGACTGCCAAGGGCTCTTCCGCAGCCACACCGCCAGAGTCACCTCGGCCGTGTGCTGAGAGCCAAGCGTTCCAAGGCAGACTGCGACACTGAGACTCTTTGCTTGCAAAGGTGAGCCCCCACCCCTACGAGGAGACTCCGAGATGAGAGGCTCTCGCAGTCCCACGATCCTTCTCTGCAGGACCTCTTCCTGTCAGGCTCTGAGGACGCGGATGCAAAAGCCACGAAGTGTGTTAGAAACGGATTCCAGCATTTCTTTTGCGTAGGACCGTGCGGTGCTCCTCTGGGACCTGCGCCAGGCACGGGGCTCATGGGGATTCGGGATCATGCTTTGTTTACGAATCGAGTTCTCCAGACGAAAGGAGCGGCCCGTGGCCAAGATCAACGGCCAAGGCAAGCTCCGTGCGGCGCTGCGCATGGATACCGAGAGCGACTGGAGAGACTGGAGCTCATGTGCCGTTTGAGGCACCACCATCGCCAGCTTCGACCAGCCTCCCAGCGACAAATCTCACACCCCTCCGCCTCTGCCTTCTGCATAAAGCTTTGGCTAAGGCAGGGGCTAGTCTTTGCAGCGTGTGTGGGCCAGCCGAAGTTGCACCTCTTCGACACGCGGAACTATGCTAAAGGCACTGCCGTCTTTGAACTCCTTGAAGTCCTTTGCCTCTTCCCTCGCTTCTGCAGGAGAGTTCACCTCCTTCGACCTGCGGCCGCATGTGCCAGACCAGGCAGGTAATAAAAAAATGTCCAGCTCACGAAAGAATGCTGTGCGGCTTCAAACCCTCTTGCTGGCCCCTTGGGCCCCTGGGATATTTGCTGTGCTCTGTGACAAGAAGCTCATCTGGAGGCACAGTTCGTAGCCTTCAGCCCCTGTGGCAAGTACTTGCTGGCTCGCACACGGCTGGGGCACTCAGGGGCTCCATGTCGAGCTGCCTAGCCGATTCATTCGCTTCTTTAGGACATGTTATGTCGCTGGACGAGGGAGGCATAGAGTGATTCGAGGGAGGATATGGGAGGATGTAGGAAGGAAAGCAAGAGCGGGATGGATGGATGGAGCGGCTTGTCAGCATGCAGCACGAGAGGGTCCGCCGCAAATGAGTGTTCAGAACGCGAGGTCACAGATGGTCCTGATCGATGCCTTCGATGGCGAGCGCCTCCCCTTGACCAGCCGATTTGAGAGTGCACCCCCATCGAGCTTCATGCAATCGCGAGTGGTTACCATGGCGCTGGGAGCGGAGCACCCCTGAGCCCTGAGTCGCTAAGGCTGATCTGCGAATATCCTGAGGAAGCGCCGCAGAGCACTCCGAGCGCGGGGAGCACCGCCCCCGTCGCCTCTGTTCCGAGCTTCTCCCCGGACTCTCAGTGCCCCGTCGAGCTGTTTGTAGCACCCATCTGCTACGAGTAGCCTAATTGCATCGGGCGACTCTAGAAATAACATGCGCAAGGGAACTTCACTTCAACCCAGTTTTTCAGGTTACTGATGAAATCGGAGTAAACGCTGTAACTGGAACCGGAGGCTTGTAACAGGTCATTTGATGGTCATTTGTTTCACCAACTGACTCGAAAATGTTTCGGAAACCAGGCCCGAGCTGTAAGGACTAGTAAAAGACATCAAACCTAAAACTTGCAGTACACTTTCACTGATAAACATAAATGTGGTGATAGGTCCCATTGCGAGCGGTTTTTTACCGATAGAATGCCTGCAGAACGGGTAAGGTCGTTAAAGAATGAAGAGTCAAATCTGAGTCAAATCTTTAAAGCTTGATTATGCAACAACTAGTAAACTAGTAGCTGCAGTGTCGTACAGTAGACTTTAAGTGAGATTGATAGATGATGCTTGGAACAGGAAAATACTGTACGAAAGTTAAACATGTACGTAATGGTCATCGCGAACATCCTAAACCGAAGGCTAAAGCAAGTACGTGTAAATAGGTTTTAGTGTGTTTATATATGTAGATGTATATATATATGTGTATATATGCATGGCAAGCATTGATGAACAAGTTAACCGACAACTCAATGAACAAATGGAGAACATCAAACGAGACTTGATAGTGTTTAACAGTATTCAGCATTTGATAGATAAACTAAAGTGTTTATAGCGCGGCGTGGAATGTCTTTAATCAGAACAAGTGTGGAGGAGCAGGGTGAGATCTTCCCGACAACTGTTTAGACTTTTCGTTGTTTCAGGGTTGATCATGATTTTGGCAATAATCTTGCTCTTCTGGTTTTAAGTATTCTTGATGGTTTTGAATGGAGCAACAGAAATCTTAAAGTCCCAATCCAAAACCAGGCTTCGGTTTCGTTGTCCGGCTGGTTTTCGTTACAACTCCCGCTGGTAACAGTTACTAGCCTGGTACATGTGCCCCCTGGTTCCTGTTAGGCTTGGTCGGTTCCTGAAACGTGGTTGCCGTTACGTCGTGTGTCGCCCGTGAAATTGTCAGAAACAAGTCTTAGACAGACTCACCAGCGTGTCGAGCGAAGCGGCACAACGCAAGCTGCTCGAGACCTTGTCTCCAGATCACGGCAGCACTGGTGCAGACGTCTCGTCACCTGCACGACCGGACATTCTAGCAATCGCGCCGCTGTTACCAGATCGTCGCTGGTGTCTCAAGGAGCATAGCATAACTCGGTCTCCACTCCACACCATCGTCACGCCAAACATCGGCGTCCCGGCCTTGCGGAAACGATTTGTCGTGCAAAAAATCGTCAGGAGAGGGTTTTTGGACGCAGAAGACGAGTTCGAGACGAATCGGCGAAGCTCTCGCAGGTACGTTCTTAGCGGCCAGCCCAACGGCGACGTTTGCGTCTGGGCCACGACCAATGCCCCGGGCCCCGGCGAAAGCGAGAAGTTGTGTTTCCTCGCAAATTTTGTCCCGAGGCACGGCTGGTGCATCGCCTCGAGGGCCACACGACGACTCCGGGCCGCGTGCTCTTCAGCCCGGCTCATGCCCTCGTGGTCACGGCGGCAGAGACTCTGGTCAGTGACTGAAGCAGGGCGTGGCTCGAAGTTGCAGTTTGAGTTTTGCCGCTGTGAGCACAAGGCTTGGTGGATTCCCGACACAGTGCCTTGGCTGCATGGGGCCGTCTTGAAGCCCTTGCCTCGCTTGAAGCTCACAGAGGCTCCGCCGTGAGCCGCTTTTGGGGTGAGGCTTCCTTGCAAGAGGAGCACGAGGTCCAAAAAAAGTCGGCCTGCAGCTCTGAGAAGTTCTTAGACACGCTGCCGGACATTTCCGTGGATCAGTGTGTCTGCATCATTGTCGCTTAGCATCGTTCCCATGAGCAACTGCCTAAGGGTTTAAACACAAGTCACTGACGACTGACAAGTCCTGGAGCCCAATCTTCCGTTGAGCCGAGAACTTGAGATACTGAGGGCTTGGGTGTACAGTGAGGTTGGAAGATGCATGAAAAACACCTTTCAAGAGCAACCACCAACCACCACTGTGACACGGGAAACATAGCAGATCACTCCGAACTCTGCGCACCTGCCATGTCTGGTCGCGGTGATGCTGAGGGCCTTGCACCCAGAGTCTAGAGACTTAGAGTCGCTGCAACAAGAAAGGGACGGGTAGCCTTGAAGCCTCGGAGGTGACTCGATCTCGGTCGGATCGAGCGGCAGCTGCTTGGAAGGCTTGGCAAACTGCCTTCAGGGCCTCGCTGGCCTCACGAAAGCCAGCGCTCTGCGAGAGCCAAGTCTCCCAGGAGAGCTGCAGGCCCGGCCACCATCCGACTCGTGCACTCTGGTACGCTCGTGCTTTCAAGAGAGCCTCTCATCACGAGAGTTGGGGGGTCTGCGGTTATGCGACAGGATGCCAAGGCCAAGGCCGGAGCGGAGGTGGCGACTGCCGATCCCGTGGTGGAGGCCTCTGCTGCCTCTGCCGCAGCCCCGGCGGTGGCCTTGGCATCCGTGTACTGTGAAGCACCGAAGGCATCCTCAGGCTTCAGGCACATCGAAGAGCATGGCGCGATGAATCAGGTTTGGCATCTCTCTGTCTCTCTCTCCCTCTCCTCCTTATTCTGCACATCCTTATCTCTGCCTTAAGGCCCGCCGGCGAAAAGTGGCTAAGCAGGCCTCGGCTTGAAGATGCTTGTGGGCACTGACTTGCTCTAGAGTGGTGAATCGGTTTGCAACAAACGCCATGCAGCATCGGCTGTGTCACCGGTCGTCCCACGCCCAGCAAAATATGCTTACCTTTGGCATCTATCCCAAACATAGGTCAGCAAATGCACCTATAGACCATGGGAGACGGACGGATCAGCTCAACTGAATCGACCGGTTCAAGCTTTTGCCGCGAAATCATGCTTAATCGAGTAATGAAGCTGAAACCGTCCGCATCGCAATGTATCGCACATGCTGAAAGTGCAAACTGTTGAACATGCATGATCCCGGTTCGGCCGGCCCCCCCCCC
>BGNK01002930.1:60478-84621 GCA_003297005.1 Symbiodinium sp. clade A Y106
TCTTGTAAGCTGGGATTTCAGGGATTTGGGGGGGGGGTTAGGCGAACCGGGAACCGGGATCATGCATGGGGGGGGGTTTCCGATTCTCGCGTGTGAGCAGAGACACATTAGAGTCACCAGCGCCGGGGCGCACAACTTCAATGTGTCGCTGCTGATTCGATGCCGTGGCACATGCAAAAAGCCATCCTGGCCGCGGTTAGAGTTAGCTGCATCTGGACGTCCCCGTCCTGAGCCAAAGTGCGTATTGAAGCAACGAGGCGATCTGCTGGTTGCTGACGTCTGTCGGCAACCTCCACGACAATCCTGCTCTTCTCAAAAACGTAGCAGAGCCTCGTACAGATAGCTTGTGAGAAGACGGAAGGTGCGTGAGCCGGTGCGGCAAGCGGATCCGAGCCTAGAAGGGCTTGGCGTTCCTTTTGTGCCGCGGGAGGAGAGCTCAGCCACGACTCCACGACACGGAGCCACCCGACACGGTGCCCCGGTTTTGCCTCTCGGCAGGACCCAGCCTCCCGGCCCTTTTGGTGTGGCCGCTGGCCTGGGGCCCGCAATGCCGAGCTCTCAGAGCAGTGTCGAAGATTCAGATCTTGCGTGCGTCATGGGGCCCTGAACATATACCAAAGGCTTCTTGGGCTGTTGAAACTCCGTGTGCACTGACATGTCAAGAAGCTGGGCCAGTTGGGCCCACCTTGACAAAATTGTGCACTTTCAACTGTTAAGCTTTGTGGTGCATGTACCCCTAAAGGTCTAACAACTGTTCGCCAGGGCACCTCGACTCCCGCCTGACTCTATATAGTTTCCCGTAACGGGAAGAAAGGAATCGTTCAGACGCAAAGTTGCGCCGAATGTTTCTTTTTCTGCTCACATGGGTCAAGCTAATTTGCGGCCTCTAACGCTTGATGGCCAGCGTGTTTTGATGCAGCGATTTGCAGACACATCCTGAGGCAGGCAGAGCACAAGAGAAGTTACAAAATTGGAGAGCGCACTCACTGACGCGCAATTCGCATCACCGCGACAGACCCACACCCATCCACCGATTCTGGAGAATGGAAAGGTTCGCAGCTCGTGTTGCCCCAGGCCAGGGAACCCATCCAGCGATGACAAGACCACAGCCGAAGTGTGGTGCTGGACGAGATATGACGAGCTCGTGAAATAAAGTGGTCATCCAACATGCACCTCGGTCAGCTGAATTGCGAAAGCACAGCCAGCGCCTCATGCCAGCCTGCAGGCCAAAGTCTGTCTACGTGAGCTTCCTATCGGAGACTTTCGGAGACCACAAGTATTACACGAGCAAAGACTAGTTTCCGCTTGCCAGAGAGCGAAAGAGCTAAGAGTGTGTAGTGTAATAGTATAATATGTATATATATATATATATATATATATATTGCTAGAATAATAGCTAACTGTAGCTTCTTGTATCATAACCCATTCCCGGCACCCTAAACCCTCACTCTTGCCTGGAGCCTTGGACCTGAACAGAACCCAATCCCGGCACCCTAAACCCTCATTCTTGCATGGAGCCTTATGCCTGAAATTCCCGCTGAACCTTAATTTGTTCCTGGAACCTTAAATGCCTGACAACCCTGCTGACCCTCTTGATCAAGCGGTGGGCCATCATCGTCATCGTGATTGAGATCAACTTGAAGGCCTGGAAGTGTAGATGTGACTGTCAGAGATCGCCTTACCGAGCGTACAGAGGCTGATGCCTCGGTGCTCCGTTACCGACGTACCGGCACCTGATACCGACTTACCGAGACTTTGTCTCGGTGTTGGTTTGTTGCATGATACCGACTTACCGAGACTTTGTCTCGGTGTCGGTTTGTTGCATGATACCGGCTTACCAGACATTGGTCTAGTGCCGGTTTTTGCCCACCGAGCTTACCAGGACTCGTTCCTGGTGCTCGGCTTCACTGACTGAGCTTGCCAGGACTCGTTCCTGGTGCTCGGTTTTTGTTGACTGAGCTTAGCAGGACTCGTTCCTGGTGCTCGGTTTCAGTGACTGAGCATACCGGGACTCGTTAATGGTTCTCGGTCGCATGACTGATCCCGTGCACTGCCGTGCAGCAGGTTCTGGAGGCCTGAGACAAACCCGGAGATTGGTCTGACGCCGAGCCCGCGTGCTGAGCTAGTCGCTGCTTCAGTAGTTAATACTTGTTTCAGGTCTGACGAGAGCCAATGTTCACTGCCCATGCCCATGCCTCAGAATCAATTTGTTCGTTTCTGAACATGCCTCGATTGTGAACTCATGCCTGAATGATACGGTTCTTGAGGCCTGGGACAACAGCATCCTGGAGTTTGGTCTGAGGCCGAGCCCGTATGCTGAGCTATTCGTTGCTGCAGTTATAAAATTTCTTGTCTGAGGTCTGACGAGAGCCAATGTTGATTGCCCATGCCTCAAATGTGTTTCGTGTCTGACTATGCCCCGATGTTGGACTGAGGCCTGAGTGATCTTGGCGTCGATGCCTCAGCGTCTATTCATTTCGTGCGCATGGCTTCGTAGACTCAGGCCTGGGTGATGGTTCAGCTGCCTGGCCTGAGGACTGACTCCTTGCATGTGCCCACTTGCTGTTGGATTGCCTGCGGATCTTGTTGATGATGTCCATGTTGGCTCGAAGAGTTGACTGAGCTTTGTACTCAGAGCCATGTCTGCAGCCGCCCCAGATGAAACAGGTGGTGGCGGGGGTGGCGACCGCAGAAACAACAAGGCCAACAAGAGGGCCTACTTCGGTGGCCTGATGAAGGCGAAACGGGAGGAGAAGGAGAAAAAGAACGACTCTTGGATGATGTCTCACTGTAATTAAGTTGTGTCGTTTCTGCCCAGTTTGAACTGACTGCAATTGTGTTCGTGCTGGTGAGGTGCTCGGACTGATGCCTGTCCTCCTTGGCCACCGGCAGTTCCGATTGGAAGTGGTTCTCAGCCGTCTCGACCACCGCCTACGTCTGAGGATGGTTCAGCTTTGTCGAGGATGGCTGACCCTCGTCTTAAAGTCTTCTGACGTGCCCATGTCATGAGTGCATGATTCCGCTGAGGATGCCCTTATATCAACTTATATCGGTGTCTGAGCGGTTGGTGGACCAGACGACTCATAATGCCAAGCTGACTGACCAGAACATCATGAACACTCAGTCAGGGCCCACATGTTCTGGAGCGTGGCCGCTTGACTGGATGTGATGGACTGCGGCTCGCTTCAACTAATCAGGTGAATAATTCTGCAGAGTGTCTGAGCCAGGCCAACCAGAGGATGCGGATGATAGATGCCTTGCAGATAAACTGTGAATATCTGCAGAGCGAAATTATCGTTCCGAAGAGCATGCTTGATGTGGCTTGGATTCTGCATTGAAATTGGTCAAGGCTTGGTCCCCGATAACTTTCGAATGATTCATGGTTCAGGTTCGGCCGCTGCATCTCCCACATCTCAGAGCCGGTGAGGTGCGGAATTCTAGAGTCTCTTGAATCACGTTAGAGTGGTTCTGCTGTGTTTCAGCTGCTGCAGATACCTTTTCCTCTGCCTACTCCACCAACACTGGCACCAACACTGCCCGCTTGGGCCGATGCCTGGCATGCCTGGGCTTCCTAGTGCCACGGTGATGCCTGCAGTTCGTCCACCAGCTGTGCCTGTGTCTGGTTGCTGCTCTCGACCACTCGCCGGATACACCCAGACACAGGCACTGCAGGTGTTGGAGGAGGCCCTGAGCCTGCTGACGCAGGCACAGCCGCTGGCACAGGAGGAGGCCGTGACCTTGCTGACGCAGGCACAGCCACTGGCACACGCACTGCCGGTGGTGGACGACGCGGAGATGCTGCACCTTTGTCTGAGCCAGGAAGCCCTGTGGGTCTGATAGCACGTCTTAGGCAGTTGAGTTTACTGAATGTCTGTACAATCAAATGTTTAATACTATACTTAGAGAATGTGAACGGAACTGCCTGAATCGTGCCTTGATAGCATCCGTGGCACAGCTTTTGCGGCCGCCTGGCCGCTGCTTGAAAAGAAAACGAGCCTGTTGCTACACGAGTCAGTTGTTCATGACACAAGTGCTGTGAGCCACTTCAGGACACCGCCAGCAGATGTTGGCTACCATCTCGGCTTTCTCGGCTTCGCGTCGTCTTCGATGCCTGTTTTTATTTTTCGCACACACTTTAAGTGGCATGACTGACTTAGGCAATGTCGGCCACCATCTCAGGTTGACTTGAGCTTTCATGTTCGCGCTGGGGTTCCTTGCCTGAGAGGCCAAGATGTGGTTCCTGGACAACAACGGCAACAACCAATGAGGGTGCTCCGACCCTTCCTGCTGTGATGGTTTCTTTATGTCCGAGAGATGTGTTTCCAGTTTGTTGGTTGTGCCCCAGCAGCTTTGGAGATCAAGCTTAGCTTGTCTGACCACCTTTGCATCGTTTCTTCCTGGTCATGGCAGCTTCCTCGACCTCGGTGCCGGAGCTTAGTGCGTCAGCGGTTGAACTCAACCCCGATCTCCTGCTGTTCAATGCCGTGCCGTACCAGAGGGTGCAGGTGCCACCACCTCCAGCGAACGTGCCCCGTGACTGAGCCAGAGCCGACGGCTGAAACGGGCGGATCGGGCGGCAAGCCTGAGGAGCTCAAGCAGGCCCCTTGTCTAGCATCAGCACATGATCATGTCTGTGAAGTAGCGTTGGAGCCTCTGGTTGCCTAGGCTCAGAAACTTATCCGCGCCCACATGCCTTTCTCGGGCAGCTGCCTGCGGAAGCTCAAGTGCGATCCCAAGGGGTACTATGTGTCTCGCCTGTACCTGGCTTAGGCTGTTTCGGTTTCAGGTTAATAAATGTCGATTGTTGTGTGAAGTTTGAAGTCATGGCTGAGATGCTCGAAATGAAGATCCAGGAGATCAATGACTGGATGCTTGAAATCCAGCCCAAGCTTCATCGTCTCTTGACTGTGTTGGATAAAGTAAGTTATACGATTCAAGTGTGGCAGCCACGTCTGAGGCCAGATAAGGAGAAACGAGGGCCATCAGTGGAAGTACGTGGATGAGACGTTGGTCAAATTCTGGCTGGAGCGGCAAGCCTGGTACAGAGGCTTGTCTGATATCAGAGCCTTGTCTGTCTCAGGCATGATTCTCCCAACCCACTGGTCAAGCAGCCGAGGCGAGAGCAAACCACCGTCTGAGGCACCCGTGTTCATCTTGTCTGACGATGAAGACGATGACGTGAGCATTTTTGCGGACACCTAATTTTAATGCCTGAAATGCCGGAGTGAAGACATTTGATGCCTGAGTCCCCGGTTCGCCTTAAACGACTCAACATAGCATGCCTGCAACATTTTAAGCTCAGCTAAATGCTTGAGGTCATCGTTGCTTCGCTGCCTGAGGCAAACAAAGCAGTCCTTGCGTGGATGGAGCAGTAGTAGATTCGGTTAATTTACTTTACTTACAAATGAGTAAGGGGCGGCTAAGATCTTTCAGCGCTTGCCTGATGGAGTTGGGCTTGCAGTGCCTCAGTCTCACCAAGACATTTTAGGACAGCCGCTGTCTGTGCCTCGGAATTCCAGGCTTTGCGAGTGAGTGCCTGGCAGACTGTCAAAATCAGCTACATGAGTTTGTCTTTTGGTGCTCCGGCTCCATGCAAGCTGAATCTCATTTTCGCAGGTTTCAGTTTGCATGGACAGTGTGGGCCTCAACGTTGTTTGCTGGGGCGGAATTTCCCACAATTGATTGTTTGTTGAGGTGCTTCTGGCGGCGACTTCACAAGTGTTTCCCGTACCCTCGGCTTGCTTTGTCGTGCGAAGTTTCTGATGGCAACTATCTCCCTTAGCCTTCCTTGCCTGTTTCTGCATCAAAGATGCAGGGCACCTCAGAGTACATGCCTGAGCCATGGGAGAAGCAGTCAGATGTGCACCTGACGAAGAAGCGGCTCAAGCAAATGATGCCTGAGTTGTGCGCATGCGTGAGAGATGCGGACCCGGACATCCTTGCCTGGTACGTGTCAAGGCCTAAAGTTCGGCTTTCACATAACATTTTCGCAGTGCCATTTTGCTTCTTTGCCGTATGAGGCTGTCGCTGCCATGGCTGAGCACTCGGTGCTGGGGAGGTTCTGCTACGAGATTGCGCCTGTGGTCCAGCGTGCCTTTATTTTTTAACTTTTCTAACTTCTCTCTCTCTCTCTCTCTCTCGCTTTGTCTGCAGTGCTTCAATCGCCGGAGGAGTTGCAACGTGTCTGAGACTCAGGTCACAACTGGAACAACAAGCAGCGGAAGGTGAAGGTCAACATCTCCTAGGCATTGTTTGCGTACATGCCAGAACAATCTGGCTGCGAAGCTTGCCTGAATAGTCGTTTCAAGATCATGTCAATGGCTGCTGTCTGTAAATTCGCTTCACACTTCTAAGAATGCAGCCGAAGAGACCGTGGCTGCCCTGGCTGTTTCTCGAACTACGTGGACAATGAGCATTGCCTGACCATCTACGAGGCCTGAGTCATGTCATGTCTGAGCTTGACTGAGTGAGTATCATGTCATGTCTGAGCTTGACTGAGTGTTGCCTGCAATTGACTGTGATAGGCCGACGTACAGCAGATGCAAGTCCAAAGCGAGGCGAAGTGGGGGAGTCGTTCGTCGTCGTCCTCCAACGATCCACCGCTTGATGCCTCTCGGAGCCATGGCGACGGCGACGGTGCCTGTGATGCTGATGGTGCCGGTACCTGGAACAACGATGGCCAAGGTGATGGTGCCTGGAATGGTGGGCAAGGCGATGGTTCCTGGAATGCCTGGCACAGCGGTGCTGCCTGGACCACCAATGCCTGGACCACTGGCAAGGCGATGGTCATGGTGCCTGGACCGCCAACAAAGATGGTGCCTGGAACAACAATGGCCAAGGCGATGGTGCCTGGAATGGTGGGCAAGGCGATGGTAATGGTGCCTTGACTGCATTATGATGTCAAACATTAAATGAGTAAAGCTGGACATGACATGACAGCATGGCGGCCAAGGCAACGGTGCCTGGAACAGTGGCGGCCGGACAAGGTAGCGCCTGAGGACACCGCAGCCTTAGCAGATTTCCATGGCCTGCATCTCTGAAGAGGCTGCCTCTTTCACCCTGCAGCCCTGCTTGTTGTGGTGTGTGCATATTTTGCGCCCTCGGAAAGGCTGCCATGTCATACAGAATGTCTGACAGTGAAATAAAGCCCGACCCACACAATGGTCCGAAGGTCTATTCAGCAGACGTGTGAGCAGTAGCAGCATGTGCGTGCACAGCCAGGTCGTGGGCTTTGCCTGAACGGACGTGCGGGGAACCCAGCTGGTGGGTTTGATTTATTGAATTTCGTTTGAATGTGCACTGCCAGGTCGTTTGCTTTGCCTGAAGGTCGTGGGGCTGTGCCTGAATGGTCGTGTCCTGAACGACAATTTTAGCTGCGCTGTCCACGCTTGTCCATGTTCACTGGAAATTGCCTGAGGTTCGTTGCCCGGCGGAGATGAAGGGGAAGATTGCGATGGTCAATCTAGACAGCGGCATGTGTCTGCACTGCTGCCGGATCTACATGTTCGACTTCTTGACTGAGGATCTGGCCGACCACCGGTGCCTGAGACGCTTCGACCTGAACATGTCTGATTCTGTCAGGAAGACAGAACACTGCACGCTCGTGTTTGGCCGTCGAACCTTTGGTGCTCATGCCCGGGATGACCGTCTGGCAGCAAATAATCAGGCCAGCAGTTAGTGAGTGATGGCCGAGCAGCAGTCAGTGCCTGAGTATCTGTGCTTCTCAGGATGACTGTCTGACAGCAGCACAGGCGAGCAGTTAGTGACTGATTTCAGGGCAGCAGTTAGTGCCTGAGTACCTGTGCTTCTCATGTGTGATTGCTAGTGAGTGAGGAACATGGCATGGCTGTGAGGCAAGATGCCTGAATGAGCATTCAGAAGTAATGCTTGATTTTAGGTCTGCGGTATTGACTGCATGCCTGATGAGAAAAAGGACACAGTAACTGGTCGACTGGCTTTGGCGAACACCAGCGGTGGTAGTGACTGGTAGTATGGTAGCGGTGCCAAGCCTTTGGAAGCTTTGCTGCTTGTCTGACTTCCTGTTCATCGTGTGCTTTGCTCGCAGAACCTGGCTAACAAGTGTCCGAGTCGTAGTGCTGCTGTGTTTCCCACGTTTCACTTGAGCACCATGATGACAGGGCATGTCGTGGCCGATGCCGATGCCTGTGCTTCCAGCTGTTGGTTCGATTTGGTTCCCACCGTGGAGCAGGCGGTGGTCCGTGCCTGTCGTCGCAATGCTCGCAAGCTTTTTGGATGCATGCTGCTTAAATGTTAGTTGATGTAAATGTCCATGCAGCCTGTCCGTCAGGTTGGGGAACACATTGACTGGACGGAGAGCCGAAGTCCTATGAACGAGAATGCATAAGGAGGCTTTTGACCTGCTGAACTTGGAAGACTGTGTCTGGCAGAGTGTTTTGGGTCAACTGCCTGGATGCCCAAATCGCTTTCATGGCTGCCTGTCTGCAATTGTTTCGACAGTCGCCGATTGGAAAGGCACGACGATGCGTCAGTTCTCATGTCTGAGGCCTGTACAAACGTGAGTCCAGCGGCACGGGCAAGCAGCACTTCTTCAATGAAAGGGTTGTGTCTGAGTACACCATGTTGCCTGCGGGCTGCTTCGAGGTGAAGACATGCCAGGTGCAACTGGTGGTTACACCTCAACTGCCGCAAGAGGAATCTCATTTGGAAGTTCTATCGCCTTCTGCTGTCTGAGCTGAGGAGCACTTCCAGGCAGCATCTCAGGTTCTCAAGAACTCGTACCTGCCTGAGACCACGTGGAAGCCTTTCATCAACCCGGTTTCCTAAGCCTGAGAAACTCGCCGTGATGCGGTGGGTGCTGACTGACGGTCCAGGTGCAGCAAAGCAGCGTGCAGCAGATGCCTGATGATTTCGAACATGTCATGCGGATGTCGCCACTGTCTGCCCTTTGGTAGAAGTAAGTGTGAGTTACATAAACCTGAGGCCTTCTTCCACGGTAAGATCTCGGACGATGACATTAAGACAGCCACAGTGCCTGTACGAGTCGAGGTGCACAAGGGGCCGATGAAGCTTTTGTCTGAGAGCACGTGTGAGGCTCAGAACCAGAGGCAGCGATTGATCTCAGAGCTTGGCAATCTCAGCGACCATATTCGCAGCCTGAATGAGAGGAGGAGTGTCGTGAGTTGAGCACGATTGAGCGTGCACTGACTGGTCTGGTCGGTCAAGACATGCCCGCCAGCAAGAAGATCAAGTCATCGCTGACGCCTGTGCAGGCTGGTAGTGCTTGAGTCCAACCCTGTCTCTCATTCTTTCCGGGTGAAGGACTCTGACCACCAGACTCAGCAGTCTGAGAAGGTGGGGGCCTGGCTGTTGTTCTTGGTCTTGCTTGCAGCGAAAGGACTCTCACATCGTCAGCCCAGACCATTTGGCAGATGTCGCCTCAGTGATGCCTGAGCAGCTTTTGATTTTTCACACGACTTGCCTGAGCTGCCTTGATGTTTGGGCCCAGTCGAATGTGCCTGCTTAAGTTGGTTCACAACTTTCTTGTCTGCAGCGATCGCCAAAAGAAGCAGCGCCATGGTTTTCTGCTTGCTCTGAAACTTCATGTACTGATTGAAGTTTGTCAAAGCCATTGCAGGCCGAGAGCTTCTTTTCATCCGGCGTGCCAGCCTGAGAATTAGTCTGCGCCGCTTTTTGCTTCTTTTGTCTTCTGTTGCTATCTTAGGTCTTCATGGGCCCGCCTCCCCCATCGACGTGGCTGATGGCTGTGCTACAAGAAAATGAAAAGAAATCGAAACACACAAAGAAAAGCATACAATCAACCAAAAATGTTCTCCAACAAGCAGAAGTCCATAGAAGTCGCTTGGAGGAGGTTGAACAAGAAAGAAAGTGCATGACCAGCCCAACTTTCCACCTCCCAACTCTGCTTTTTTTGGCGTGGGCGGGCCTCGGCGACAGCGGCTGCTGCGCTCGGTCCCTACAACTAAGAAGAGAAAAGAGAACCAATTAAACTGGAAAGCGCAAGACATAGGAGCGGACAAGCGGTGATTCTGCGACAGACAGGCTTAGCCGGCCGTTGCCGTTCAGTATCAAGAGTGCCAAAAAGCTCAAAATAAGGCCGCTGCAATGCGCTCACTGCCCTGCAGGCCGCAAAGAATGACCTGCGCAAATGGACAATGGCTGCACTTGGCCGACCTGGAGAACCGCTTCGCTTTTAGCGAAGTGGTTCTCCAGGTCGACCAAGCCAAACTACCTGGTCGGTCTATGGCTGTTTAGCTGATGATTGGATCCCTCAGTCGCACGGAGGCTTGGTTTGTTTGACTGAACGTGCATGAAGGATGACGACCTGCCCGTCCACACGAAAAGTGCATGTCTGAGGTTGCATGGCGGACTGGCTGCATGTGGGTCCAAGGACTGCTTTACAGAGCCTGTAGGACAGTCCTCGGGTCTGCCGGACACGTCCAACCAGGAAAGCTGATGCCTGATCCACATGGAAAGTGCACGTTGGCATGATCTGGACCTGTCTGAGCTGGACGATGACAACAAATTTCAACACCTGGGTGATCTGCATGCCTGTGCCTGACTTCGTTTTCGTCGATCTGGCTGAGTGACAATGACCAGACTTGGGATCCGGACACACTCCAAGTCTCTTACCGGGTGTTCGGATCCCAAGTCTGGTCAGGGACCTGGCAGACTGGAAACATATTCGCTCAATGCCTGAGCCTGCCTTGGTCTGCTGGCTGCACATTCGGCCAAGTGAGATGTCTCCCTTGGCCGGATGTGCAGCCAGCGGAGTGATTGAAGCTGGGACGATGGTTGCTCTGTGGCATGCTGAAAAACAGGTCGACGAGGATTGTGTTTGAGCTGTAGGTTGGTCCAAGGACTGCTTTGCCTGACAAGTCGGATCAGGACAGCCCCTGGGTGGATCTGCTGGCTGCCTGACTGCTTTTTGGACCTGGCTGAGTGACGATGACAAGCACCCGGGTGAGGACCTTGAGCCAGTAGCTCAAGGCCCCCATCCGTGTGCCTCGTCCTGGCTGAGTGATGGAACCTTCATGGTGCCGGACCAGGTTCTACGTGGTGATCGTAAGTCTGGGATGCCTGGGCCTGGCCTGGTCTGCTGGCTGCACATTCGGCCAAGTGAGACATCGAGGTTCGAGTCTCTCTTGGTCGAATGTGCAGCCAGCACTGGAAGGCTGGATGGGACCTGGATTGCCTGACTGGAAGATAATTCGCTGGATGCCTGAGCCACTGGCACATGATACTGACCGCTCGCCGCCTCGCGGGTGCTACGACTCTGTCCTGGTTGACTGATGGTTCCTCTGCCACGTGTCACCATGTCGACGAGCAGTTTGTCATATCCTAAAGGTTGATGAGGATGTGATCTCTTAATCTTTCTGCCTGTGAAAGCAGTTAATCATCGACAGTTGCCTGTGAGAGCAAAATCTTCAGACACCTGTTTGACAGCTTTCAGTTTTGTATGTCATGTATGATAACTTGGTGAAGAGCGAAAGAGACAGGGAAAGTTTACAAGCAGATGCTAGAAGAGCAAATCAGAAGCGAATCGGGTAGTAGTCTTGTGCGGAGCAAGCACCTCGGATGTCTGGCTCCGCTCACATCCAATAATGAGTGTTCAATAAGGTCTGAACGGGATGGTCCCAGACCGGGAAGGAGAGCCGAGAGGTTGCCGCCAGCGCTGCGCCCAGGACTACGAGGGCGAGGCCGGTTTCCGCTTCCTCGTCCACCTGGACTGCGAGGCCGAAGAGAAACGAAAGGTCTCGCAGAGGCGAGCCGGAGCGGCGAGAGACGGAGACAATCCGTGTGCGACAGGTCACAGCGCTCGGCCGCCCCTGTGAGCCACCACTGATGGAGGTTGGCCCGAGACTCCCCGAGTCTCCGCACGAATCTATCTGAATCTGGGTTCTCTTTGTGTTTTCTGTCTTTGTGTGTGTTTGTATGTCAATGTGTTATGGCTTGTGCTTGTGTTTTCTTCGTGCTCCGCAAGATTCCGATAATGTGAATTAGGCTACATGATGTTCATGATTCTTTAAAGAATGAATGAATCTCCGTCGCAGGCCGCAGCTGTCTCTCTGTGGCATGCTGCATCACAGGCACTCGTGAGGGAGTGAGGTCCCATGTCGGCTGATCAATACTGTAGTTACTTGCTTCCGATATTTTCCCACAGATGCGCAACGGTCTTGCTATCGAAATGTTCATAGCGCATCCATGTCACATGCGCGCTTCCCTGCAGAGGACCTTTTGGCGTCCATCGCTGTGGGCCCCGCCTCTCGCGTGGAGGGCTCATACGCCTGGGAGCGTTTGCCGGAGGCCATCGTTCTCCGTCCAGGCACGGGGCCTGGGGGTTGCGAAGTGTGCTCTTCGCACTCTTAGCAAATCCACATGGCAAGTCAGCTGACAAAGCCGCCATCTCTATCTGCATCCGTCGGCTCTACGGCTAAGTTCCGGCCTTTGCCTTCCTTAGGCCATGCATGTTGTGGTGTGGCACTCATTTTGCCAGGCCAGGAGTACCGATTGACTCTCCGCTGCCGCGTGCTGCACCTAATACACCTATTAGACTAGCAAGGCACGCGTGGCTTTGGCTTCACCATGAGTTCTTTTTTGCTCGCCGAGGCTAACATGCAGGACCGCTGGCGGCGGGCACAGTTTATTTCAGGAATCAGGAACCAGACCTTTCCTAGTTACCTGGTTTCATACCCAGCAACGTCTTTCCAGGTCGGATGCCACCTGCGCAGCCGAGGAGGCAGCAGCTGAGTCCTGGGCGGCGCTTGCCAGCTTCCTGGGTGGCGCCGGAGCCCCGCAGCGTGCAGCATGCAGCGCTTGAAGACAACTTGGATTCTGCTCCTATGCTAGGCGTGCAAGAATGCTAACGGCTTCCCCGGCCGCACGGACGGTGACCTTCGGCGCCACGGGCTTGGGCCGAGCTGCGGGCTGCGCTCTGGCGTGGTCATGTCGGCTTAGGCCCCGGCATAGTGAACTTCAAAGCCCTACTGCGACCGCCAGCGGCTCAGTTTTCGCTTCGTGCTCTCAGCCTTGGGAACGCCAGAACCACATGAAGGGCCAATTCGGACAATCGCCTTTAAATCAGGTCCAACGAGCCGGCGCTCCGCGATGTCGGCCGCGAAGCCTTCGCCCGGTCTCTTGCCAGACACCCAGGACCAGGGAACGGAGGTTTGCGCCTCCTTTTGCGAGTTTGGGTCGGGGCGGCCGGGAGTTCGGAGGCCGCCAGCGCTGCTGCAGAGGCGCGAGCTGGCGACGAGGCCGAGCCCGACTGCTATGACCAATGACTTCACTCTCTTTTTTTGACATCATCATCACTCAGACACAGACATATAATATATATATATATATAGAGGGAAATAAAGACCACGGAAGCCACCCTGCGAGAAGTACACCGTGAACATCCAAAAGAAAGAAAACCTGGACGTAGCCATCTGCAGAAAGCAGCAGGGCAAAATCCTTAGCTGAGTGAGGCACAAGAGGGAAATCTGTTCGCCTCAGTCCTTAATCCAGCCGGAGCCCGACTCTTCTGACCGAAGTCTGCTGTCTCTAAGATCAAGACGCACCATCAAATCAAAGTCTCTTCGACAAGTCTGCACACCTCACCAAGAGCTGTCGCCTCAGTCCCCTCAACGGAGTAGCAGGCGCTATTGCCTTGCTGCAAGGTAAGTCTGACGCCCGAAAACGCCAGCCAATCTTGGACTGCAAGACATCGACGCATGTCCTGCCCGTCTGCAGGCAAGGACTGGCACCAAGGGCCAAGGACATCTCTCCTATTCCAGAAGATGGCACCATGACACGGTAAGAGCCGAAACTGCCGCATCGGCCACGACCGCAAGCCCGTGATCCCCTCCTGCATTCTCACGAAGGCCTACCCGCGTTGTCCAGACTCCACATTTGTCGGCGACTCCCTTGGTTTGCACAGCTGAGGGGCAGACAAAGCTACGGTCGTTTGCAAAGACCACTGTTCGTGGATGTCGCATACCGACTGGGGAATTGTAGACCACGCAATCCACCCTGCACGATGTATACCGGGAACATACATATACATAATATTTCACGCTTTCAGGGCAATGAGTCCAGGTTGGGCACAGCCGTAATTCACGCAATAATGAAGTAGTCAAGGCCAAGTTCGCTGCTTGATGCAGCAGGTAGGCTTGACAGTTTCAATCCGTACTCTTAAGTGTTGAAACACTGCTTGTGACACCAGAAAGGCAGATTTGACAGGGCGGAGAGTCCATGATGGCTGATCTTATGCGGAAAGACGACATCGACCACAATAGTCGGAAGTCCACGGCACCAGAGATGCAGAGCTCCTCTGACAAGGTCAGAGAAGAGCCCGAGTCTTGGAGAGACTACTATTGAACTTGCGAGCTGAGCAAACCCTGACACGAAATAAATGTGAGCTTCTCATCATCTCGACTCCACCGGCCAAAGTTAGTGATGCACCTATTTAAAAGCATATGCATATAATGCATACACACACACGTACACATACACGTTTTTTTCACGCTTTTCGGGCGAAGAGTCATATCGACGCAGCCCTTCTGGGATGCACCTGATTAAACTTAGGGGGGTGGCGCAGAAATCTATACTCATAGTATGCGCTCACCAAGAAGGGGTGGGATATAACCAGTAGTCGGAAAAGCTGTCCCACCCCCACAACAAATCAATATGAGGGCACATGGACACTGCATGATTATGCTCGGAAGACAAGGGATTCTTTGCATTCCATTGTTGGCTATGAAAGCACCAGACAAATCACGATCCAAATTGTTGGATCGGGGAAGTGCAGGATCTTCCTCACAGGTATCGGATGAGGCCATCCCTACGCAGTTAACATACCCAGGATGTCAGAACACCGTCGTCGACGTGATATCGGGGACATCAAACAATTGCGACAGAATCAACAACACTGCTCACTTAACAGCAGCATGAAGGCCATAGGGCCTCCACACTCAAAGACAAATTAAATCGCGCTTGCGTCACTCACATCTTCAGGAGCTGCTAAACTCAAGATACTGGAGTCAGGGTTATCAAATCCAACGCCGCGTCGTCTGCGCAATGCCCATCTCCGTGTCCTTCGAACGACATCATTGTCACTTGTAGTGCAGCAGTTGCCAGCTTGTGCTCCAAAGACATGCGTAACATGGCCACTTTGCAAAGCGTGCCCTTCGCGCCGGCATTCAGTTCGATGATCCAGATGGCCTCGCCGAGCGAGCCTCTGTCCTGTTTGATGACGCACATCTGGAAAGACAGCGACTTCTTGAAGCCCGCTGCAAACCCGCTACCATGCACAGATGGCCTCGCCTGACGAGCAACTGTTCTGGCTGATGACGCACGTCCGGAAAGCGAGGGACTGTCTTGAAGCCAGCTGCAAACAATACCGTGCAGTCTGCAAGCGTGTCCTCCAAAGCAATGCTTAACATGGCCGCCTTGCAAAGAGTGCCCTTCGTACCCATGAGCACCATCACGTCGGGCGAGGGCCAAACCTGAATGTTCAGTTGTGCATGGTACACATGCGATCATGCACTGCTTGACCGTAGCTGGCAGACGCACCCGTGGCGGGTGTTGGGGCGCTACAGTTTTCCACGCTCTGCGGCAATTTGGGCCGTACATACACATACACATATATACATATGCAGTGTCCGTATCACTCATACAAAATCCCGTATTCCCTCTAGGCCACATGTTCGGTTTGATGGTTCAGTGGCCTCGTGATTCTCTCTAGCCTAGGCCCGAATCATCCCGAATCCATAGGCCCTATAAATCCGACATCGCATCATGATACAAATAGTCGTATCATCATACATGGCTTCTATTGTGTTGTAAGGTCGCAACAAGATGACCGCAGAATACTGTCGTATATTCATACGGCAGCCGTGCCAGCTGTATCTAAGCTCATGGTGCCCTCGATGTTTACCAGGGAGTGGCGCCGACATGATCACAAGGAAAGGGAGGGAGTTAGGAGTACAGAAGCAGTTGTTTTCGATCAGTCGCAGCTTCGGATGTCAAACATTTATTGTAACGCAATCACTCCGTCGTACCCGCTCCCTCGTGCTCTCAATTTTCATTGCAGCAATGACCATGGGATTGAGAATATGACAACCTGCCGTGTTTCACGGTAATACTGTGAGTATACAATATTCAGCATCGGACATGAGAAAACAGCAATAGTTACATGGGTCCAATTCTGCATTTAATTCAGCGTTCAAAATTTGAATCTCAATGCGGCCAGGCACAAGAACCAAGAACCAAGATGCCCAGGACACTTGAATTTTGGATCTTGGTTCCAAAGACCTGGCTGCATTGAAATCTGCATTGAAAAATTGAACTTGAATGCACGCGGGACACTGGAACCAAGATTCAAGAGTCCTGGGCATCTTGGTTCTTGGTTCATGGTTCCACTGGTCTGAAAGTATTGAAATTCAGTTTTTCAATGCGGATCTCAATGCAAATCCGCGGAACCTATATAGATCCAAGATTCAACTCTGTATATGTATATATATATATATATGGCACGCCTCCCAAGAACCTACCTCCGTAGCATGAGGCATGCCTCCAAAGGGATTGAACTATACACGATTATGTATAGTCTGCATATACTTCTACATACACTTGTACATCTTAGTGCGTTTCAGTATTTGTTACTATATATGTTAGCATGTTTTTGATTTCTTACCAGATGCATTGAATCCGGCATTAAAAGATTTGAATGTCAATGCACCCAGGCCCGTGGAACCAAGAACCAAAATGCCCAGGACTCATATATACACACATCGTTGATGGAATCACTACTGCCAACTTTTGCATATGTTTCGCTTCGTTTTGAGCCTGCTGCAGGTGGAGAGCCGGCTGGCGGCGCTTGCTGGCCTTGTAGCTCTTTTCGTGGACGAGATCAGGTGCTGCAGATTGTCGATGTCAGTTCTCACATTGAAGATTACGGTGTTGTTCGAAAGCACCCACCCAGGCAGTCGAGACTGAAGGCTTCGTCTCACAGCAGGTTATAACCGACGGTGGATGTTTTGAGCTGGAACAGACTATAGTACTATGGCAAGCAAATTTCATAGTGCATTGCCTGTACTGCCAGTCTTTTTCACTCCTCTTCCTTAGTTCGTCCCGCTGCAAGAGTGGAAGAGGCTCCCGGCCATGGCGCTGCTGGGAGCCGAGGCAAGTCATGCCATGGCAAGCTGCAGAGCTTTGCAACGCTGCGTCTTCGAAGGAGGAGTTGCAGCTCATCGCGGCGAGTGGATACCTCAGCATGATGTGCAGTCGGATCCAGGGGTTCTCCGAGATGTGAGGCGCCGCTGCTTGCAGCCCTACCGGGGCACTGGAGCTGGCAGGCGGGGTCCGGTCGTTTTCCGCGCCGGTCCCTTCGTCTTGCACATGCAAGCCTGCAACAAATTGGGCACCATCCTGTGCAAGAACAAGAGGCGCAACATCCCAAGAAGTGCACGCGTTGGTTGGAATCCACGCTGACCACTTGAATACCTGTTTGCTTGCAAGCTTTTCTGGGGCGCAAGGCTGTGGGATCTTCGACAGCCGTGCGCCACTTTTCTCAACGAATCAGACGAGCCGGAAGCAGATCGCATACTGTGGTTCTCGCAGGATGCAGGCACATGCTCACGCATTGCACATGAGCCTGATGATCGGCTGCGCTGAAAGAACAGAATCAGTTATTGCCGCAATTGTAGAGGCAGAGAGAGAGAGAGAGAGATGAATGCCCGGGGAACTTGATCGTCTTGCATGCCCGGGAGGAGGAGAAGAAGAAGAAGAAGAGAGCGAGAGCGAGAGCCAGTCCTGCCATGAGCCTGCTTTTCCTTCGCAGCCATCAGTCATTTTCTGCCCGATGCAGCCCAGGCTCTGTCAGGAGATGTGCAAGCCCCAGCTCAACATGCTGCGGCTTGGAAGACGGATTGATGAACGAACTCAACCGATCAAAGCAAGAATCAATCCGATCACACGCTCAGACACTCTGTCTCTGTCGCATTGCCTCCTTTTCAGCTCGCTGAGGTCTCGCACAGCGCTGGGCACTAAGAGTGTTGCTTCCTTGCAAACCGACCGGACTCCAGACCGGACAGAGACCTTCGAGCTGGGCTTGATTCAGGCGCCGCAGCGGTCTGGATGCGGGCCTGCTGCTGGTTGGTGCACTGACGGGTGAGGCGAGGACTCAGGACGGGTGGGGATCAAAATGCCCGAAGAGGTCTGCGAGTCTCAGGTGCTGGGCCTATGCTTGCGGCCACGTGCCCCCGAGTTGCGCTTCGAGGGCACTGGCCGGCCGCCAGGGCCCCAAACCGCAGAGGGCAGAGGGGGAGGAGATGTGATTCGAAGTTCACTGAGGCTCCAGGCCTGGGAGCTGGCAGAGCAGCTGCAGCCAGGGCCGCAGTCTCTTGCCTCAGCCGCAGCCCACACTCCCACACTCACGGTGCAAGCAGAGAGTCGTAAGAAACAGCTGCTTGAGGCCTGGTTGTGCACCTTTGCGGTAGTGAGTTTAGTTTGGCAGCGACTTCTCAGGGCTGGCTTGGCTTTGGTCCGAACCTCTACAGAGGCCCCAGCAGTCATCAGGCCATCCTCGATTGTAGCTGCTCTCTGCTCGTTCGAGGTGGTTGCCTACCCTGCGCAGAAGGCTAGGCCGCTCGGCAGTGGTATCCTTGAGCACGTCTTGTGGCTCGAGGCTGCGGGCTTGCGGCTGAAGCTGCGCAGGGCTCAGCTCCAGGAGTTGAGCCCTGGGACCGCGTGGCAGCTGAGGTGAAGCGACCTCTGCGTGCTAGCTGAGCTTCGAGGAAAGGCACAATTCGGTGCTTTGGATGGGGAGCTCCTGGCCCACGACAGGATGCGATGCGTCGCGAGAGAAAAGGAAGACCCCCAGAGCTGCCGGAGAACACGTCTACGCTGCATCAACCAAGCATATTGCTCGGTCACTCCATGATCTTGTCTCATGGGCAACTAGCAGAGCAGTGACCCGAGTGTGCATTTGCCCCAACTGATAAACTCCGCCAGTGAAAAGGTACGGCTGCATTGTCACTCGCATTGAGGCATCGTCCGTGAAACCTGGGTTCACCACCACCTCTTCCGCCTGTGGAGAACAGGAGCCGTGATTTTGCAACCAGACCGTTGAACTGAACAAAGCGCTTCAATTGAAAAACGCAGCGGTGCTGGATACCTGAAGGCATACAATTCAGACTTCTGGTGCCACGCTGCAATGCAGGATTGAAGAGTATCGTCTGACACCTCGATTGGAAGCGGTCCAGACGTCGTTCCTTGATCAGAAATGGTCATCCCCATCTCCACTGACAGCTGCCGGCTTGCCATATACCCTGTGCGCCCCCCGGCTGTCCATGTCCAAGCAAATAGCTCAGTAACTCTGCAGCATCATGTTGATGGTGCAAGTTTGGCCATGACCTCAAAACAATCTGCCATCCTAACTGAGTGATCAAGTGATAAGATCCAGCTTTGCGAACGATCATAAAGGCACTTCGGATCCTGCCATGTAGCTTTGTGGATCTTTGTCTGCGTTTATTTCGTGCCATGGATTGGCTCGCAAGCTTCCTGACGCTGCAAGCTCAGCTTCTCAGCAGTGCAGCAGGCTGATGTGCTGTGGTTTGGAGACTTGGAATTACTTCACTGTTTTATGATATTTTGCTTACAACTGTCACTTGTTTGCCAAACTCCCAGCCCGTCTCAGAGGCTGTGCCCGTGCATCGGAAGAGAGAAGCCAGTGCTGAGCCCAGCATACCGCAGCTCCACCGCGGTTCGTACAGAATAAGGACACGGACTTTCAAGACGAAAGAACAGTATTGTAGGAATTACAGGTGGTTATGTAAGAACTAGTTTAGGGTTTAGGGTTCAGAAGCTCTGGTCGAGCAGTATCTAGTCAAGTTCGCCATATTGAACGTAGAATAATAGTAATACCCACCCACCCAGAGAATCCCAAAGCATTAAGAAATAAAAAGTTTTATAATACCTTCAGCTCAGTTCAACACCCAAACCTTAGGCCTTAAACCTTGAAGCTCAAACCCCATGGCTCAAACTCTAAAGCCCAAACCCTAGGGCCTAAACCTTCAAGTCCAAACCCTAGGCCCTAAACCCTAAAGCCCAAACCCTAGGGCCTAAACCCTAAATAACCTTAGGGACCGAGTAGGTAACCTTTAACCTTTCGGGCCTCATATAATCCTACTACAACTGAAAAGCTTAACCCTTTTTGGGCTAGGGTACTCAGCCCCTAAGTAACAAGGAACCCTGAAAAAGAAGGTTCTGTAGGGTTCAGGTTACTCTTAAACCCGAACCCCTCAGCCCCAAAGCCTAGTAAGGAGCCCTAAACCCCAAGCCCCAAGCCTGTGGGCCGTCCGCCCAGCCGAGGAGGCCGCAGACGTCAAGATCTCCGTCGTGGAAGCTCGGTGGATTTCTTCCGTACGAAGCCTCAACAAGAAGCCTCCCAGGATTCTATAAGGGATCCCCTTAAGGGACTCCTGGTTACATCGTTTAGGATGTAGGGTTTAGGGTTTAGGGATCCTTTAAGGGACTCCGTTAAAAGCGTTCCACTTGAGGGTTCTCCCTTCACAGCTCTATATATTTTGTAAGGGTACCTACCATAAGGGCTTAGGGTTCAGGGTATAAGGGTTCATGTACCCAAACAGTACATACTTGGGCCCTTCGTCTCACAGCAGGTTATAACCGACGGTGGATGTTTTGAGCTGGAACAGACTATAGTACTATGGCAAGCAAATTTAATAGTGCATTGCCTGTACGGCCAGTCTTTTTCACTCCTCTTCCTTAGTTCGTCCCGTTGCAAGAGGGGTTTAGGGTTTAGGGTCCGCCAGCGCAGCTGGCGCCCTAGCCAATTTCTGGAAAAGAGGGGCTCCGGCCGTTAGCCCTAAAGCGTTCGTTCACACAAACCTCGCCCGCGTTCGTTCGGGCGGACGAACGGACGGGCGACGGTCGGACGGACCATCAGGACGGCTGTAACGGACGGACGCACGAGCTAGCGACGCGATGGGGAAACAAAAACGACAATTCCAGAAACCGATTTGTTTTTGTGCTTTCGTTAAATTCCAAGAGCCAGGTCCGATACCCAGAATCACCAAAACCCCAAAGTCGAGAACGCAAACCCCAAACTCAAAGCCGCCGAACGCTGGATTGAACGTGTGGACGGACGGTCGGACGGATGAACGGACAATCACAGGAACGGCCGGAAGGATGCATAGACGAATAGAGGATCGTATAAAGCGGTGAACGAGGAACGGGAGCGCAGAAGGAGCGGATGGTTGACGAACGAATGGGCGACTACGGATGGACGTCTGGACCAGCCGGCCATGGCCGGCCCTTAGCCCTAAAGCGTTCGTTGCCGCAAACCTCGCCGGGTTGTGTTCGGATGGACGAACGGACGGACGGACGGACGATCAGGACGGGAGGAAGCTAACGAAACTGGATTGAACGTGTGGACGGATAATCACAGGAACGGCCGGAAGGATGCATAGACGAATAGAGGATCGTATAAAGCGGTGAACGAGGAACGGGAGCGCAGAAGGAGCGGATGGTTGACGAACGAATGGGCGACTACGGATGGACGTCTGGACCAGCCGGCCATGGCCGGCCCTTAGCCCTAAAGCGTTCGTTGCCGCAAACCTCGCCGGGTTGTATTCAGATGGACGAATGGACGAACGGACGGACTATCAGGACGGGAGGGAGTTAACGAAACGAAGCGCTGGAAAAACAAAAACAAAAACGACAATTCTCGAAAACAAATTTGTTTCTCTGCTCTCTCCAAACCCCAAAGTTCAAACCCGAGACCCGGAATCTCTCGCCGGCGTTCGGTCGGATGGACGAACAAACAAACGGAGGATCAGGACGGCAGGGAGCTAACGAAACGACACGCTGGAAAAACAAAAACGATAATTCCCGAAACAAATTTGTTTCTCTACCTTCTCTAAATTCTAAAGTTCAAACCCGAGACTCGAATCCCTCGCCGGCGTCCGTTCGGATGGACGAACGGACGATCAGATGGGAGCGCTAGACGCTCGATCGAACGAAGGGACGGATAGACGTTCCGGGCATTAAGCCTTCAAGCATTCGGGTCCGTCAAACGGACGGAATGGACGAATGGACGGACCAGCGGACGCACGAACGCGGCATAAAGACACAGAAACGAAAATCTCAGGAACAAATTTAGTTCGGAGGCGTGCAGTTGAACAAACGGACGAATGGACGAATGATTTGGAACGAGAGGGACGGTCGGATAGACGGATAAACGAGATTATAAACGAACGACGATATAGAAAAACACAAGCGGGAATTGCCGAAACAAATTTGTTTTGGCGGCTCCCCAACCCCCCAAACCCCAAACCTCGGACGGACGATCAGGTCGAGAGGGACGGACGGATAGACGGACGAGCACGCAAACTACGACGATGTGAAAAACAGAAACGAAAGAAAAATCCCGAAATAGATTTGCTTTGACGGCTCCCCCAAACCCGAAAACCCAAAAATCCCAACCCCAGACCCTAGTCCCCTAAACCCCAACCCCTGCTAGAAATCGCCTGCTTCAATCCCTAAATCTTAGTCCTAAACTCCCCTAAAACCTAAACGGTTTAGGGTTTAGGGTTTAGGGTTTAGGGTTTAGGGTTTAGGGTGTAGGGTTTAAGGTTTAGGGTTTAGGGTTTAGGGTTTAGGGTTTAGGGTTTAGGGTTTAGGGTTTAGGGTTTAGGGTTTAGGGTTTAGGGTTTAGGGTTTAGGGTTTAGGGTTTAGGGTTTAGGGGTTAGGGGTTTAGGGTTTAGGGTTTAGGGGTTTAGGGTTTAGGGTTTAGGGTTTAGGGTTTAGGGGTTTTGGGTTTTGGGTTTTGGGTTTTGGGTTTAGGGGTTTAGGGTTTAGGGGTTAGGGTTTAGGGTTTAGGGGTTTAGGGTTTAAGGTTTAGGGTTTAGGGGTTAGGGGTTAGGGGTTAGGGGTTAGGGGTTAGGGGTTTAGGGTTTAGGGTTTAGGGGTTAGGGGTTTAGGGTTTAGGGTTTAGGGGTTTAGGGTTTAGGGTTTAGGGTTTAGGGTTTAGGGGTTTTGGGTTTTGGGTTTTGGGTTTTGGGNGGGGTTTAGGGTTTAGGGTTTAGGGGTTAGGGGTTTAGGGTTTAGGGTTTAGGGGTTTAGGGTTTAGGGTTTAGGGTTTAGGGTTTAGGGGTTTTGGGTTTTGGGTTTTGGGTTTTGGGGTTTTGGGTTTTGGGTTTAGGGTTTTAGGGTTTTGGGTTTTGGGTTTAAGGGTTTAGGGTTTAGGGTTTAGGGTTTAGGGTTTTGGTGTTTTAGGGTTTAGGGTTTTAGGGTTTTAGGGTTTAGGGTTTAGGGGTTTAGGGTTTAGGGTTTAGGGTTTAGGGTTTAGGGGTTTAGGGGTTTAGGGTTTAGGGTTTAGGGTTTAAGGGTTTAGGGTTTTAGGGTTTAGGGTTTAGGGTTGAGGGTTGAGGGTTGAGGGTTGAGGGTTTAGGGTTTAGGGTTTAGGGGTTTAGGGTTTAGGGGTTTAGGGTTTAGGGGTTTCGGGTTTAGGGTTTCGGGTTTAGGGTTTAGGGGTTTAGGGTTTAGGGTTTAGGGTTTAGGGTTTTAGGGTTTAGGGTTTTAGGGTTTAGGGTTTAGGGTTTAGGGTTTAGGGTTTAGGGTTTAGGGTTTTAGGGTTTTAGGGTTTAGGGTTTAGGGTTTAGGGTTTTAGGGTTTAGGGTTTAGGGTTTAGGGTTTAGGGTTTAGGGGTTTAGGGGTTTAGGGTTTAGGGTTTAGGGTTTAGGGGTTTAGGGGTTTCGGGTTTCGGGTTTTCGGGTTTAGGGTTTGGGGTTTCGGGGTTTCGGGTTTCGGGGTTTCGGGTTTAGGGTTTAGGGTTTAGGGTTTTAGGGTTTTAGGGTTTTAGGGTTTAGGGTTTAGGGTTTAGGGTTTTAGGGTTTAGGGTTTTAGGGTTTAGGGTTTAGGGTTCAGGGTTTAGGGTTTAGGGTTTAGGGGAGGTTTAGGGTTTAGGGTTTAGGGTTTAGGGTTTAGGGTTTAGGGTTTAGGGTTTAGGGTTTAGGGTTTTAGGGTTTAGGGTTTAGGGTTTAGGGTTTTAGGGTTTAGGGTTTAGGGGGGATCAGAAGAAGTAGGAATATTGAACCCCCGGGCTCCTTATTGCGATGATTGATATTGGTATTGCTAC
>BGNK01002931.1:9322-29322 GCA_003297005.1 Symbiodinium sp. clade A Y106
ACTGCTTATCTCAACCTTCTGATCTTCAGCACTCTTCAAATCAGTCAAGAAAGCTTGATCCATAAATGCTAGAAAGTTCTTGAACGTAAACGCCCAGTCGCTCCACTGCGACACTTCTTTTTCAATCGTTGCAGGACTAAACGCTTCCGGTGGCTTCAGAATCTTTCCTCCGGTATCAAAAGGTACCGAAGCTGGTCCCGGCGTTGCTACCGGTGCCCTTGTTCCTTGTCGTGGATCTTNACACTTCACTTTAAACCACGGAACGGACGCACTTCACCTTTTCCCGCTACGTCCGCTGTCTTGAGCCTCCGTTTGACCTACGGATGCACAGTGGTAAGACATGCGATATCAGGCTACAACACCGACAACGCTTCAGATGAAATGTTTGTTACTTGAGGAAAGACAAAAGTGCCCGTCTCAGCCTTCGAACCCGTCAGGTCCCAGGGACGCGCAGTCACAGACGGCAAGGTCGGCTTGCCGGGAGGGCGGACACTTCTGGCCTTAAAGACACCACTGCCGTCAGCAACAAAGTGCTGATCGGGCCTTGCCAAGCCAAACGCCAGGCACAAAAGCTGCACGACCCTTCTGCGGATTACAGTCTCACAAAAGCGGCAAATAAAGCCAGCATACTTCTTGCGCCAGCACCGCTCGAAAGCTGTCGTTCCTTCGGCGTTGCAAAGGTAACGGTTCACAAGCCACTGAGCGTGACGCACCAACCAAGTGAACAAAGCTGAGTGCACCGAAAGGTCAACGTCGTGGCGATCAAGGATCTCAAGGCGCAAAGCCTTGATTCATCCGTACAAAGTGGCCTGCATGTTACCCACGCTGCCTTGCGCCTGCTTCCAACCAAGGGGCATTTTGCGAAAGGAATGTCCACCAACCTCACCGGCCACAGAAGTTGCAATCGCGAGGAGGGCGGGTTCGGGATCGGGATCCGTTTGCAACACACTCGAAAGTTCTCCAGTTTCAAGCACAAAACGCCGCAACTCGGCCTGCGAGTAAGGTGTGCGGGCCTTAGTGGGAATTACAACTGAGAGTGCCATGCCCGAAAGGACATCCACAACAATCAAAATGGTGATCTGTTCCTCACCAGGCTTGTCGCCAAGAAAGCTAAAGTCCATCTGCAGCACGGGCTGCTTCAACGAAAGTCTGCGGCTCTTGGCCTGCTTGCTCTTGGCGCGCACACAAACTTCACACCGCGGCTTAAAAGGCAAGTGCGTGAGCTCGCGCTCAAGTCGCTCCGTCAAAGTTGGCTCGCCGGGCTGCTTAAGGCCACGCGGGCGATGCGCGACGTAGTCAGGAGCTTCCGGCTCACACTCAACAAGTTACAAGTCTGCCTTCTCAAAGCAAGTGGCTCCGACAAAGGGTGAGCTGATCAAAGTAGCGCCTGCTTTGCGCCAAACGTCAGCGTGCCAGTTCCGCTGTCTCAGGCCTCACAACCACCAAGTCATGCGACCCTTCAAAATGCGGATCTTCAGGCACAAAAAGTGTCGTCCGCAGCTCGTAGTGAACACGCACCCAACAAGACGGAAAGTCAAGCCACAAGTGGCGCGTGTATGGCTGGCCTGTTGCCGGGTCCTTCTCTGAAAGTTGCTCAAACAAAGCCTTCCGAAAGTCATCAAGCGTTCCTGAAGAAGTCTGCTCCAAGCGCAGACGACAAGTGTCCTCGGTGCTGTGCTCCTTGAGGTCTTTGGTTGGTTGCTTAAAAAAGTGGTTGTGGGGCGTCTGGTTCTGTCTCTAAGTTGTGGTTGTGGGACTGGTTGTTGCAGAGGTGCTGGTTGAGGTAAAGTTGTCTGTTTGCCAACCAGCTTACGGCCAGTGGGTTTGGGGGAAAGTCTAAAAACAGTCTTGCCAACAAAGCGTTCAGACGCAGGGCCCTTAGGGTTCTCTGCCGTACGCCAGTTGCCGGTGAAAGTTTCTTTTCTGCCGTCTGCGTACTCAAAGTAGGTTACGCGTTCGTCTGCAGGGTCTTTCAGGTCTACAGGGCGATCCTTAGTCCCTTCGGGGGAAAAAAAAGTAGCTCTCGCTCTTTTGTGTATGCGTGGTCAAAGTGTGACCCGAGAGCTCCCATTTATCAACGTGACACTGGATCAAAGGTCGAAACACAGGGGCCACTATGGTACCTTGAGCACTCTGTGAGTTAAAAGTGTTGCACACTGTCTCAAACTCTTCCTTGTTGAAAGGTGCCAAAGTGGGCCTCAAGAAAAGAAGTGAACCATGTCTAGTGATGGGCACCTTGTGTCCATCTGGGGTTTCCAAAGTGTTATGCTTCTGAGAAGAAAGGTTCACATCGAATCCTGACCTCAAAAATCTGCCAACCGAAACCACACCGTAGGGAACGTCGCAGACGTAAAAGTGCAAGAAGCAGGGCTGGCCCTCAAAGTCAACCTTCACAAGTCTACGGACGTCCAAAGACCGTCAAAGGCTGACCCGAAATGCTCTGTAAAGGTGGAGCTTTCCCTGTGAGTGGCAAAAGCGTCCACTCAGAAGCAAAGTCCTTCGGACAACAGTGGGTCGCAGCACCCGGGTCGAAAAGTATCCAAGGCTCCGAATCCTCCAAAGTCGAAGCAATCAAATGCTCCTCCAAAGCAACATCCTTAAAAATCGTATTCAGATTGTTAAGACCAAGATCACCAGCACTAATAAAAAGTCGTTGGTTCTCATCCGTGCAACCATTCAAGGAGAAATTCTCAGGTGGGGCCATGTAGGCCGTCGGCTCAGAGTTTCCAGCCTTACTGGAACCACCAAAGCTGAAGTCTACAACTCCATTCGTCATTCCAAGGTCACAGCTGACACGGGCAAAGTTGCCGCGCCACTTGACGAAGAAGCAGAGGCCTCTTCCTTAGGCCTCGCCAAAGTTTCGGCCTGCGCCGAAGGAGCGGCCTCCGAAGTCGTAGGCCAAACGTCCGAAGTAAAGTCCGAAGACCAACCCCAAGGATCCCACGAAGAATCCCAGGACCAAGTGTCCCAAGACAAAAGTTGATCACCAACTGTTAGGGTCGTTGTAGAGTTCGGCTACCGCGTTGATCGCCCAAACGGTCCAATCAGACCAGTCGTCCTCACCAAAGTGAGACCAATCTCCTGCATCATCCGACGGGTAAAGTTCTTCTCCTTCAACAGCTGAAACACGGTAGTTCGGGCAGTTGCTTGCAAAGTGTCCTGTCTTACCACACNCTGCATCATCCGACGGGTAAAGTTCTTCTCCTTCAACAGCTGAAACACGGTAGTTCGGGCAGTTGCTTGCAAAGTGTCCTGTCTTACCACACGACCAGCAAACCGAAGTAGAGCTAGAAATAGGCTTTCCTTTACCTTTTCCTCTTCCTTTTCCTTTCATAAAGTTCCAATGCTGGTTTCCTTTTCCGGATGGCTTCGAAAAGTCCTTGTCCTTTTCCTTTCATTCCTTTCCCTTTTCCTGCCTTTTCCTTTTCCTTTTCCTTTCTTTCCTTTTCCTTTTCCTTTTCCTTTTCCTTTTCCTTTTCCTTTCCACAAAGCTGCTGCTAAAGCACCAATGTCCATGGGAGCCGAAGCTCCACCTTGAGACATTTGCCGAGGTCTGTGCAACTGGGTTCATCAAAAGTCTTGACCTATGGTACTCAAGAATAACCTCGCGCACTTGTGCATAGGTTTGCAAAGTTCGAGCATTCAACCTCAAGTGTTGTTGCAAAGCTCCTGTTGTCTTGTTCAGCAAAGTTGCTACAAGAACACCATCATGCAAAGGTTGTCCTGATTGTCGCTCGTACCTTGACTTGATTTGATGGTTTCCCAAACGTTAAAGTCTTGCTCAAAGCTTGCTGGGTTGAACTTGTAGTCCAGAAGCTGCGTCAAAAGTGATGTGCTCCGTGTAGCTCCTGGCAGCGAGAACTTCTTGTAAAGTCTCCTCCAAGTCTCAAAGCCATTGCTGTCTTCGTTTTGTCGAACTATAAGTTTTGCCGAATCTTTCACAAGTTGCGAAATTAGGTAATGTAACTTCCGGAAGAAAAGTATTCGGTTCGCGGTCTGTTCTGCATCGACATCACCGGTGCCCAAAGTCACTTGCAAATGTTCATCGCGAAATTCATCGGCACGAAGTTCGGCTCGATCCATCAAAGTTACAGCACTTGTTTCGAACATCGAAATGTAGGCCTTAAAGTTCCATGACCATTCCTCCCAGTCGGCAGGGTTGCCAGGCTGAAAGTCTCAGGCACTGTGACAGGTAAGATTGCATCTACGAATAGGTAGTTGAGAGTGTGTGCATAAACTGTGTGTGTGTGTATATATATATATTTACTAGTATATGTATTGACATATATGTACCGTATTGTACTGTACTGTATTGTAACGTTTTGTATGGTAATGTGTTTTATTGCATTGTATTGTGTTTGTCTTGTATCATGTAAGTATGTAAGTATGCAAGTATGTAAGTAAGAATGTATGCATGTATGTATGTCTGTATTCTGTATGTGTGAAAATAACACGTCCCCCAGAGCTCCAGAGACTTTGCCAACACCTCGTTGGCTCAAGACGCACTTTGCTGTGCAGTGAGAAAGGCGCCTCTGAACTTCAGGGTTTACTTTGTGCCACAGTCGAGTGAGCTTGCATAGCTACTACTTTTGGGTAGTTTGTTGTGCATTCTGGAACGTTGTACTTTCGCATGGTAGCGGAGCTGAAAGCTCCAAGGAACTTTGGATAGAAGATAGCGATTACCAGCAGGGTCGGCGATGGTTGGCACTCAACATCAAAGTGCAGACCCGAACACTGTCAAAGAGGGCAAACTGTCCATTGAGGAGGCCGGAATGCTAAAATATTGGCTGTCGCATACACAAACTGCTTGGTCCAAGCACCTCCCTTCTGAGCAGAATCCCCAAGCACAAAACTGCAAGAATGCGACTCAGAGGGTCTGGCCAACGTCTAGCTTGGTAAGGAAAGTCCTGCACAATTTCATAACAGCTAAAAGGTTAATATGGCACTGCCCCTTTTCTCCTGAGAGTTGTCAGCGCACTCTCACAAACGTCAGGATCCTGGTTGCGAGACGAGACACTTGGAGTAGATGTGATGCTTGTCAGCACTAGTCTTGCCTCCAGCACATAGACCTGGCCGCATCCTGCCACGATCATTGCCTTAACGCCTGCAAAGATGGCCATGACGACCGCGATCAGGAACGTCACCAACACCTTAGAACTCCGCAGTGCAGTTCACAGAAGAGCCTTGATCCTTGTCACCATCATGTTCGCAGGAGCAACGAAGCGCTGAGGAGAGGTCGATGACTTGCATGAAAATTATGATGGACCAGAAACACAATTCAGTGTCGTGGAAGTTGCTGCCTTGGCACGCTGTAAGTGCACGAAAGGGCCAGCTGGGCAAGCTCTCAAGCTGAGGTTGGAACAGCAACCGCAGCATTTGGAGCACAACAGAGACATGCGCCCCCACAATGTCTGCTCACCCTGCAATAAACAGCTGAACATCCCAATACCAACACCTGGCTTGAGCATGGAAGTTGCAAACGGCCTGGGGCTCTGCTTCCTGCGCAACTGGCTTCGGACCGCCAAACCTCACGGAACCAACAGCAACATAGCCACTTGAGTGCGAGCGCTTGCTGGATCGAAGTATCTGGGTTCGCATACCAGCCATTTGCCCAAAGGCCATAGTACAGCGTCAATGCACAGAAAGGAAGAATGAACCTTCGATCAGCAACTGAGCCATCTACCGCCGTCATGCTAGAACGGTAGTGATTGTATAGCCTTGCCACAACAACATGAAACGGCACATCAATCAACTGCAGTGTAAACAACCAGCATTAGCGAAAATGACAATCACTGTACATGACAACACATTGCAATACTCGGCACAATTTTCGACTGCTACTAGTAGTACATGCTGTTCTGCAGTTCATCGACAGGCTGCAGAAGTCCAGCACACACCAATCACATCACACATTCGCATGTTCCTCTTACTCCAAAAGCACGTGTTTCGTTTGGATTTCGTGCAGCATCTTAACTTCTCATCAGAACTGAAGCCCTGTCATTGCGTCCGCATAACTCATCCAGCTGGTCAACATGATGGCAGTTTCTGCTGCCAAAGGCTCTGCTATAAACACCGACAAACGTGCGACTGAAGCCAGCGCATCGGGAAAATCTCAAACCAGGCACGCGAAGTAAATGACCCAGATTGTCACCCAAAGGTCTGCGACAGTGTTGAAGATGTGAGGACCTTTCTCCTCCAGCAGAAGAAAACTTCCGGGCAACAGCCATCCCACAGCCTTGGATCTGTCCTCGAAAACCGAGAAAATGGAGTCAAGGTTAGAGCTGAGTTTTGACACCTTCGGGCATGCTTTCACTATGGCTTTCTCCATAGCCAACCTCTGACCGCAGATTGCCACACCTCACTTCTGGCATCTTTCAGAGTGTCGACGGCAGTGGGCAGCAGGTTCGAGAAGGTGCGCAACAGATTCACCATTCCTCGCACTGCAAGATCTTCTTCTTTCACATGCTGCAAACAACTTGCTCACCTTGCCACGCATGAGAAATCGTGTCGGTCACCCCCTCTTCCTGAATGCTTTCCTGTCGGAGAAGTCAGCTTGCAAAAGATTTGCATGTGTCGCTGTGGCAAATCCTGGTACAGCATAACTTGCTTCGGCTGGCTGAACAACCGATCAATCTCCGAATCCTCGGTGGTCGGGATTGGGTGTCCTACTTTCCAACCCCCGCTTGTCTGCCAAGCAGCCACGGACAGAAGGCTGACCTGACAAAAACGAGAAAACAAACAGCGAACGTTTAACGCTTGTGGCGGTTCCCAGCCTTGCTTGTGAGCTTGCTTTTCAGTTTGTCTTTCAATGTGTCCAAGCCTCCCATGCGGCATGCGCGCTGCTGGCAGGAAACCATGGGGACCGCCACTGGGGTTTGGCCTTCGCCTGCGACATCCGAAGCTTTGTCCAGTGCCTTGTCGAGAAGTCCTTCCAATGCATCACCTGAGCCGGCACAGACAAAGGCATCAAAGTGCTGTCGCATTTTGGAAAACATCTGATGAAAGCTTAACCCGCGATCCAGGCTCTCGCTTTCGGAAGCGCGGAGCAGGTCCACAAGTGAAACTATTCGTCAGCAGTCCGATTCAACTGGACAAACGCATTGATAACATCAAAACATTTGTGGCAAAACAACATTGACTGCCTGTGAAAAACAAACTGTGGGCAGGGATGAACATGTGGAAGATCCCGTACCAGGCTTTTCGTCACTCTTTTCAGGCGGCTCGGTAAACTTTAAACATTGGCCACGAAGTAAGACAAAACTTGGACACATACAATAGTGGAATGTCCTTTGACCGCACTTGGGATGTTCGTGGCCATTCGTGGCCGGCTGCTTACTGGAGGTTGTGTCATTCTTTGCATCACCTCTGGTCAGTTGGAATGTTCGTAACTGGGTGTGGGACACAACGCACAAAATTGGGACTGGCATATCGGAGCCTGCTGTAAGCTCCCGATCAAGGCAGGAGCTCCTGGGGACCAGCTTCTGCTGACCTGCTTGAAATCCATCAATAATGTCAATTCAGCTCGCCGGCATGGGCTTAGGACGTAAGTTCCAACAAAATCGTGCCGCAGGTGGGGGCACATTGTGCAGATGGTTGCATCACCTTTGGTCAATGGAACGGTTCATATTCTGCTGGTGCGAATCATCACGCACAAGATACCAAGCAGCGCCCTCACCAGCAAAAACGTCATTTCAGCCACGTAGATGGGAGCGAAACATGCAGATCATTGCATCACCTTTGGTCAATGGGAATGTTCATACCTTGCCTGGTGCGAGGCATAACGCACAAGATACCGATGCGAGCCAGCTCTAAGCTCCCAGTCGTGAGCTCCTGGGGACCTCAAGGCGGGGTCAGCATGAGTGAGTTTATGTTCTGCGTCAGGAAGAACAGCTTTTGGCTGCTCGTAAAAATCAACGTCGATGACTTTGTCAGACTTGTATAGGGTATCGGAAGATGAAGACTTTCAATTACAACGCTTTGGGTTGAAGTTCAAGGAGAATTTGACTGAGCGCACGAATCCATTACGTCCTGGCGATGGCAGTTAGCACTGGATGTTTGAAAGAAAAGCAAACAACTTTTTTTTCCCCGTCCCCCGTTGGCGAAAACCGAAGGTCGGTCACCCGGATAGCATTGATTGGGCCGGTCCGCAAGAAAAAGATCTGCGATCTACGGTGTGGAGGACCGGACGGTATCGTACAGATCCAAGTCGGGATGGAACGGGAGACCTCGGCGGTAGTCAACGCAGGTTTTGTTTGTCAAAAGCAGATGTGCGCTTCTGGCCACAGGATTTACCAGACGGGCATGCGAGAAGTGGGAGTTGCTCACTTGCACGGCACAAGAGAAACCTTCGGGTCAAGCTTCCGGACGTTTGGGGAGGAGCAATGGGCCGCCAAGTGGGTAGGTCCGGGTAGGTCTCATGTGCCTGGTCACGGAGACCTCGTGGACAGCATTGGCGAGAGACGGGCCGCGACGCTGGACCAAATGGCTATCCGCAGCGAGCACTTCTTGCATCGATGGGCAATGGAGCAAAGTGTCGAGAGGCGCCGCGACAACTGCCGCGATGAACGACTCGCACCCGCGACGGGCCGAGGCAAGAGTCAGCTGGTAGTTTACGGGCCGGGGCGGAGGGACTAAACCGTGCAAGGAAAAGCCCGAGCTCAGTTTTGACATGTCCCGCCCAGATTTGTCAGGACAAAGAAGAATGAGGGGCGACGGGGTTCCTCGCCAAGCCCGATACAGCAAGAATCAGCAGGATGCCCTCAGCGCGTCTGTGCAGAGAGCCGTGTCGCCAAGGTCCGGCCTCTCCCGTCGTTCCGCGCCCCAATGTCCCATGGCTCGCCCTCGTAGATCTTGCTCGACGACGACAACCACGACCACGGCTACACCCACGACCACGGACCGCGACTGACACACAAAGTGCTCAGGCGGAACTCAAGCACTGCACGTGTTTTCGCAACACTGTCGTGGTATGATAGCGGTTGCCTCTGCCGGGCTGCCACTCGCGCTCGCAAGGTCTGCGAGCCGGCCAGGTTCGAATCGAGTGAACAGAATGCAACATACACAAGCCCTACACTTAAACACGTCACCGTCACCAAAAGACGCAAAGCAAAGTGTGGGGTTGTCGAAGCACATTTTTCCGACTTATATACTGAGTCTTTGACCGATCTTATCGCCGAGAGCCGATGCGGTAAGATTGGAGATCTCCCCGCCCAAGGCATCGCTCATGTACTTTCCGATCTGGCGCAGCAAAACGTAGGGACAACAGCATGTCCGTTCATGTGCCTTCGCTGCGGTGGTGTTGCTGCCAACGGCTTCAGCCAGAATCTCCTGACGCATGGCTCAGGACGCATAACATACGCAAAATGTGCACTCTACCCTACACCGCATCAGGCTCCTCCAGTGGCTTCTCCAGGGACTGAGCTAGTGGACTCGAAATCACATCCCCGATCCTGCAGCGAAAGCTTCGAAAAATCTGGAATCTGTGTGGTTCCGGACTGAGCATCGAACATGGTGCCCAGGCGCTGCCCAGCATTGTGCGCTGCTGAGTGGATAGCCGACTCCAGCTGGGGCGCAGACCTAAGCAGCTGAAGCTTGTGGGGCCAATCTGTGCAACCGAGCAAGCTCTTGAGCACAGGGCACCGAAAGACCGAGACTCCACGAGGCTCGAAAGCGACGACGCCAGGATGCCGCCAGCGCAGACCCCAAGCAGCGAAAGAACAGCTCTTCCCGTCCAAACCCCCGGCATCACGCACAGCACAGTTGGCGGGAACAGGAGCCCCCCGCCACTGCGGCAGGAGCGCGATTTGTGGAGGAACAAACACGAGTCGCAGCCGAGTCATGCACATCACTGTAGAGGGAGCACAATTTCGGCAGGCAGACCAGTGTAGCGCACGGCACTGTCTCATCAACTTCGCAAGTGCCAAGGTTTTGCACCGAATTCGGCCTTCCCGTTGGTCGGGCCAGGCGAAAATGTATAACATGCCGAGAGGCCGAGACGGACGAGTGAAATCGGCCAAGAAAAGACATGGACACACAAGGAAAGGCGACAGGTTGCTAACGGAGCGAAGAAAGCACAACCGCGCACAAGGCGGCCCATGCTGCAAGCCAGCTACCTGTTTCTGAACCCGGCACGGTCCAGCGAGAAGCACCAAAATGCACCGACGATTGTGAGCATCAGACAGGTCTGCTTTGTCGGCAAAACTTTGACAGATCTGCAATGCGAAGGTCAGACGATCTGTTCTGGTACCATTGCGAGACTTTGGACGCAAAAGGCGAAAGGCTCGCAAAAGGCTGCGCAACTCACCGAGGGGAAGGCTTGTTGATAAGGCCCACCAGCTTGGACTCCACTGTCTTTCGCACGTCCTACGACCCAAGGGGTTTGCTTTGGGAACTTTGGGGATGGCGCAGAATGGACAAGTTCCCTCACCACAACACTCGCCAACGGCATGGAAAACAGACGTGCATGGACACACTGCAATTCTTCCCGTAGCGTCCAGAGCAAGCATGTTGACTACAGAGGCTGTCAACATCGGGAAAGTCTTTTGTCACATTGACTTGCGTGACGACTGCTCGCTTTCTCTCTCTCTCTTGCTCTCTCCCTCTCTCTCGCTCTGGAAATGCCGTCGACAGAGCTAGGCAAGAGAGAAACTCTTCTACGAAGGTTGTAGTTGTTCAAAGCTCAAGGCTCTCCTGACAAAGCACACGTTCGTTTCCTGCCCGCCGCGGAGGGTGGCGGGGCTCGCATGGAGTGTGCAAAAGAGCGTTCACAGACAGCGTCCTCGACGGCTTTGGTGAGAAAATCTTCCACTTTGGCCTCTAAGTCGTTGATGCCCTGCTGCCAAAGTGATGAGACAAGAGCACACACATCCGTCATATGGGCCAAGGCATGGCCTTAGGCGTAGCATACTTTTCCATGAGCTGGATGAAACTCTCAACCTGTGCAGTGATCTTCTGAGAGCTCGGCAGCAGCATACCTTGAGCCAGCCTTCTTGATCATGGCTTGAATCTTGGATGCGAAATCATCAATGGAGTTGCTCGACTCAGACGCGTAGTCAAAAGAGTAATGCCTCAGCTGTCGCGCATGGCTATGCACTTGCGAAATGTCACGAATGCAGAGCCAGGATACTGCAGCTCCTTCGCCCTGGCTGATGCGTTGCTGCGCAAGAACGCAGCAAACTCCAGCGTCTCGGGAACTGCCACGACTCCCCCTGTCAGAGGCGAATACGGTGACAAGCAAGTGAGAACGACATGACGCCCTGCCTTGCGCAGCTGCTCTTGCCTTGTCCTGGTAAGAAGGAAATAGGCAAACCAAGAGAAGAAGATATGTTTAAGCTTACTTTCTGCACTATGTAGTTTGCTGGGGTCGGGGTCCTGGTTGCCAACGTCGGAAGCCGACCTGCGACGGGAAGACGGCTCAGACGGCTTCTTTTCGAAAACGGATTAGACTTTTCCCTCGGTCACGCCGAGATGCACTCCGCCCAAGAGTCGCTTGAGGAGAAGCTGCGATGTGGCAGAGGAAAAGAGCTCACTCCGTCGGCGTTGGCGTGCCTGCGATAAGAACGGGTCACCCCCGGGATGATACTTTGAACTTTGGAACTTTAAACGATCGAGGCGACTTCTCCCCTCGTAGAACCCTGCACGGACGTCACTGATGTCCTGCAGCCGCTCCAGGCGGTAAAGCCGTGCACTCTCCTCACGAAGAAACAGCCCACATCCCGTGCATGGATGTGCCCATTGCAATTAGGCATGAAGCCAACAGCATGTCATTCTGCGCTGGATCAGGGAACGCCACAAGGAAGTCGGGAAAGCAAAAAACCGATGCACCAGGTGCGCGCGGCTCGCAAGCACAGTTTGCTGGGGGTTGATTGAACTGCTTCGGCTTCTCTCGGCATACACCATGCAAAGAAGCAGTGCCGAGAGTCGTTGCGCGAAGCTTCACCGACGACCCCTGCCCGGGTTGTTGGACTGCTCCAGGGCGGTCAGACACGACTCTAAGTTGGGTCACGGTGTGCTGCACCCTCACTTCCAAATCCAGGTCGGAACGGGGCAGGCCTCAACAAAAGCCGCAGGTCGGTTTCCTGCTCATATGATGAGTCGTTGAAGAAAGCTGAGTCCAACATGCACACGTTGACCAACATCTACAGTAGCATTGTACAAGTAGCCGTGGCGGCGCCGATTTAGCCCATTACCGCTACGAGTGAAGCGGCCTCTTGCAAAGGTGTCAAAGTCAAAGGCCCCCGCAGGTTGAGTACTGGAATTAGGCTGACTGTTTTCGGATGGTAAAGCAAATTTTGTTCCTCAGGGCCATGTACGAGATGACAACTGCAGTGAACCAGGGTTAGAAGAAACCAAAATGTTGATCCTGACCACTTCCTCGGACCTGCGCAGCCTCCACGCCAGAGGAATCTTTCATACTCATATGTCGGATAGGTGATGATAGTTGCCCGCAAGCCGTGAAGGCCCAGTTCAGGGCTTGCATAGGGCAACCGTGCAAAAGCAGCGCGTCCTCCGCCATAATGAAAGCGGCCTGGGGCATCGCTTCGAGCAGCTCCAGTTCCTGGCAGTACACAGAGCAACGGAGGAGCGCAGGAAGGCGGAAGAATTGTTGTCAGTCCTGCTGCAGCGTGCTGTCCAGCGTGCTGTCCAGCGTGCTGCGTGTGCTCCCATCGAGCATGGAGAGCAAGCTGGACCCACCCTGCGTCATGGCGGTCTTTTGAACCTGCGCAGACAAAGACATTTCCAACATGGGGTCGTTTGCGAGCCCGAGCCCCTGGAGCCATATGTCAAAATCCTGAGTGATCCAGGAAGTCGCCATCTTGATGCACTCCGGCTGGTCCTTCAGGTCGTAGCCTTCGCGATGAGCGCACGGAGCAGCATCTGCGGCATTCTGGTGCAACTATGTGGCCTTGAGATTGCCACCACGACGAGTTGCCCAGCAAGTCGATGGTGCTGAGCATCGCCTTCGCCAAAATCGGACTGAGAGCACGAATCACATTTTGTGCAAGCTTCGCCTCAGGGTGAAGTTTGTACACTTCCTTAGCCAGAAGTAGAATCTAATCTGAAATGCACACGAAAAAAGAATCGGAAGAAAGCGTTTCTTGGCCAGGAATCTGTGGTCAACAAAAGGCCGGTGTCAGCACCTGCCGGTCGGTGTGACATTGCCACTCGGCGCGACTAGCCGGTGCGACGAGCAATCGGCCCGCGTCCCTTTGGCCAAGTGCCCGGCTGGTGAACACGGCTGCATTGGGATTTTTGCTGGAGAGGCACATCCTCAAAATCTTTCCAAAGACCAGAGCTCATTGCCACAGCTGTTGACAACAACGCTGAACCTTGTGAGTCCAAACCGGCAAGAAACGGTGACATCCACACTCACACTGCGTTCGAGTCTCTCAACGAAAACAGTCCCGGTGAAATCCAGCGGAACACTTCCATTTCCAAGTCGGTCGGCAATCCAATCCACTTTCGTCATGTTCTTTGCACACACCTCGAACCAGCTCGAAAGGAGCGGCTGACAATCCCTGTGTGGCCGATTCGCCCACTGCAGCCCAGCCACCAATTTGACATAGTTGGCAACACTACGTGCCACGTCGTCTCTCAAACGAGCTTCACCGACATCGCCCGCGATCTCCGCCATTCGTTTGGCGTACTTCCTGCGAAGAAATTGACGACGGCTCCGAAGTTTCCATTCCATGACTGCTGTGCCATGCCTGAGGATCACGGACAACGAGCCCGGAATGCTGGCATCGTTCACCAGTTTCTCGAATTCCTCTTCAATGTCAGTATGCAAACCTAAATCAAGGAATCGAAGCCTTTCGCACTCCATTTACAAGCAGTGCGTGTCCCGAGGTCCAATTTCCCCATCACCAGAAACATCATACTTCTTGATGAGGGCTGCTGCCTTGTTGCCTCGAAGACTGACAAGCATGTTTGACGCAGCTCTTATCACTAACTCACACCGCAGCCTTGGAGAGCCGAGATAGAAAACCAATTGCCCACATTCGTGAGCTCCTGGAAGAATTTGCTGAAATCCCCGGCAATGCGAAAGGCATGCAAGGGCCCTCAGCATCTGCGCGCCGTCGCAGAAACTTCTCCGGAATCGTCATCATCAAAAATGGGCCATGTTTGCTGGATCATCACATCCTGGGCCGCAGTTACAGCCCTCAGAGGTCTAAACACACCGTGCAAAACCACCAAAATCCACATCCAAGCGTCCGAGTTGTTTCCAGCCCCATTCAGCTGTGCCATGACCTGATCGAACATCTTCTGGGCCTTGTCCAACGTCGAGCTGAAGTCTTCCAAGCCTCAACATGTTCCCTCCAAGGCTGCTTGGTGTCTTGAACCAGACTTGCAGCTGCTGACTTGCCGAGGGTGGCATTGTCACAGGGGCGGTCGACAGACGTGGACAAATAAGGCCACGGCCTTTGGTGACTTTGTCTCCAAACTGAAGTATCCACTTGCCGACCTTTTGTGTGCAACACTCCCACGGTAGCTCACTTCCCTGCACTCTGTCTCTCTCTCTCTCTCTCGGTCTTGCTTGCTTGCTTGCACAGCGTCTGAGGCACAAGTGGCACCCGTACCCGTGCGCTCTCGCGCTACGCTGGTGTCTTTGGTCTGTGTCGGCGTGAAACGTAACGAGGGTTGCCCAGTACCAACTTGTCCCTTTCAGCGTCATAGCCCCCATGCGCTCCCATTCCTAGTTACCTGCCTGGTTGACAACGCCGGTACTGGGTTCCACTCGTTGTGTGTTGCCACTTCGGCTTTGCGGCACTGCTCCGACCGGAACCCGGGGAGGCTGGCAACAGTGCACGGGGCAGGCTACTCGGTAAGAAGTAAGGCCCCCTTTCAGCCGAACATTATTTGGGTCCCGGCTCGGTTGCTTTGTCACGGCTGCTCTACCTTTGGTGGTTTGGTGGTTGTGTTGCAGTGCTGGCAGCGCGTCCCCCAGGGTGAGGAAGCAGGGGCGAGGGCAATAAGAGCGCAAGGGAACAGTCACACCTCCGTCTCTCTCTTGTTGCCTGCTCCAGAGCTGGCTTGATTTTTTCCAGCAACGTGTGCAATCCTCTTTCCACCTCTTCCATCACGAAATCCATCACCTGCAGAGGTTTTGCTGGCTTCACTGCATTCGGCGGTGTGCTTTGTGGCCATGGCCTGGTGTATCGCGCCGATGATGATGGGCACCAAGGCCTCGACATGAGACCTAGGCCAGGCCGCAGACGACGCAGATCACATCCACCACTCTGCTCTCGCTCTCTTTTTCGGAAGGGTAGAAGGTGGGGGAGCTACCTTCTCTCTCTCTCTCTCTGTCTGTCTCTGTCTCTCTCTCTCTCTCTCGCTCTCGCTCTCCCCGCAAACACCTGACATGCAGCCTCGCGACGCATTCTTTTGGTGAAGCTCCTGCAAAAGAACCAAGCCACGCTCTGGGCCGTGCTGCTGCAGCAGGGACAGCTCTGGATGTTTGGAAATGGCCTCAGACAGATCACGTTGCCCCATGACTTCACAACAAACTTCAGCTGAGGCGAGGGCAGCATCGGTTTCGTTCCCAACCTGAAGTTGCCGGAGCCAAGGAGTGCTCTGCCAGGAAAAATGCGTCCATGGCGCCATGGAGAGGACAATGTCCAACTGGCTCTGAGCATCCACAACGTGCTCCAGGCTGCCAAGCAGAAGTGAAGAAACCTTCACAAGAAACTCCCTAATGTAAACCCATCCGTTGCACCCTCCTGCTATGGAGAAAAGCTCGGATCCGTGCATTATTCATCTTGTGGTCGATCTCCTTGCATTGCTAGCGATCCAGCGGCCACAAGGAACATGCGGACCAGGCCAGAGAGGCACTCTCGATTACACTGCAAATTCCAACCTTCTAATGACAAAGCGTTCAATCCCAGATCCAAGCAACGAGCTTGCGCAAATTGATCCTGCCAGTTTATCCAATGGCTCATGGCCGGACCTGATTGCCTGCCTCTTACAGTCGTTCACACAGAGCCAAGCATCTGTTTGGAGCGCTGAAGCAATGCCCGTCCCGACGTTGGACCAGCCTTTACAGCGCAGCAGCAACTGTCGCTGACCGATCGCTCTTTTCTTGGCACCTCGAGTGGAGTGGCCGATCTCCCGTAGCGCATCCGCCGTCCACTTGTTGCCGACCAGCACGATCGCCTGAGACATGCAGTCATGTTCCTATTTCCCTCCGAGAATCGCTTCTGAGGCCAGCACGTTGAACACTACCGTGCTCACCTGCCCAGGGCCCAATCACATGTGGAAACTTCCTCCGGCTAGTCGGCCCAAGCAGGCAACAATCTGTGGCAGATGCCGTGCAACACATCGACGTGCTGGCCTCTCTCTCTCCGCCCCCCTTTTCTGTCTCGTATCTCAGCCGAGAGTCAACCAAGAAGATTGTGCACCAGGGCGTGGATGGCGAGGTCAAAGACCCTACCATTACCTGAAACTGAAACGCATCATGAGCGAGCAGCTCTATGACCCCCCCTCCCTTCCATCATTATCGAATGCGGGACGGTCATGCGCATTTCCGCCTGAAGCCTGAACTCGAGGCTTGTTTCGATTGCTGGCAGGCGGCGTAAACGTAATTCGGTTAACGAGCGGACCTACACCGCTGCACAGGTGGCGTTACTCACCTGAGCCAGGTGCCTGCAAGAATGGAGTAAACCTGCTTCCTTGAGAAAGCCGTCTGCTGCAGTGCCTTTGCAAGGCCGGACCATGTTATGTTGCAGGCACACCTTTTCGGCTACCAGCAGCGGTGCAGGGCGTGTCTCAGGCGCCACACCTTCCAGTTCCTGACATCTTCGAGTCTGTTAGGGATCAAGAAATGAATTGCCGCAGTCGCCTCAGGGCGATCGCATCGAGTTTGCCGCAGCAGCAGCTCCTGAAGCGGCGACTAAAAAGGCCTGAATCCAAGAAGCAAATCCCAAGCCCAAAGCCGCCTCAGGCAGCGGAAGCCCACCTCCAAGTGAGCTCAGGAGAGCCTCGAAGTATGCCACACTCGAATCAATATGGGTCCGAACCGCAATTTTAAGCCTCCATTGCATCATACTCATCCAGGAATAGCTGCTGAAGATCCCTGACCTTTGCACTAGCACAGGCTCACCAAACTGTTTGGGCAACAGCTGTCCAGAGACTTTCCCTCTTAAGGCCCGACCAGAGATTCGTTCTGACACAGGTCGGTGCGGTAGCCCCTCGGCAAGGGCAAAGCGCTGCAACCGACAGCTGTGACCACTCAACCAAGCATGTCGCCTCTGATGGTTGTGCCGCTCGACCTTGAAAGTAGCCGGTAGCCTGAGATCTCCCGGCCAATCTACATGTTCAGGGTGCAGGTGCAGGACTCAGGAACTTGGCTTCAAGCTTTCTCGCACCGAGAAAGTGTGCGACATTTGTGTACGTCTCGATAGGCCGGTGTCGCAAATGTGCCTCTCTGAAACAAAGGCCAAAACCCAACAACGGCTGAAACTCATCGGCGAGACCGGCACCTGATGGATCATGCGAAGCCTGCTAACGCCCAACAGGCCGTGCAGCGAGCGCATGTGAAAGCCTCAACATCAAGGCACAAGCAGCGATCATGTCAGGAAAGGCGGCGGTGCACAAAGCCTCTCATCACTAAGGCAATGCACCGAAACTGGATTGTCTCACCATTTCGGGTTCCTGACCATTTCGGATTTTGATGTGCTAATGTGAAGTTTAAGCTGTGCCTCCAGCGCACTCACAGGCCCGCGGAAACAGCGCTCTCGGCCATCTGCCAGCTTGTGCCGTGGCATCGCCGCATGCCCTTTGCAGTGGAGGTGCATCCAAAACCTGACCAGTGACTGGCCTCTGCTACTGTTGCCCTCATGAAGCAAGTTGGCTTTTTGTGACTTCGACAAAACTTGAAGCACAAAGCCCCGCGCCACTTTTCAAACCTGCACAGGTCTTGCGAAACATCAAGCCGCCAACTTACACAAAGTCCACAAGCTTGCAGGATTCGCTGAAACAGGGAATGGTTTCTACGAGCAAAGGCAGGCTGTGGGCTAAGTAACCTGCTTACGGGATCGCACACGATGATCACAACCTTCAGCCTGGCATTCATGATCGAAGTCTCAGAGAATCTTCAGCTCTTCAGTCCGTGAGTCCGTGCCTGGGAATGTGGGCCAGAGCGAGCCGCACCCGATGGCTGTGGTAGAGGCCAGGATGACGCAACCCACGAAGGCATTCGGAGCAAGAATGGGACAACCACTGAAAATTGAAGCTTTCAACCTCCAGGAAATCCGTGGCAAAAGGCTCGGCCAGTCCATGTCCTGGCCTCGTCCCGGTAGGGTAGCAAGGAGTCGTGCTTGTAGAAGAAATCGTCTTCGCCGTGAATGGTGAAGTCAACATCAGAGACCTGACACGTAACAAACGACCCAGACTTGCATCTGGCGCATTTTTTCATCGCCGTGCCTGGTCTAGCGCATTGGTAATAGTGTTGGTGCCGCAGCTGCTCAATCCCCCGATGACGAAATCCAGATGTAGCTGCGACCAATGGGAAAGTTCCCGAACCTGCAACGGGCTAGAAAAGGCGCTTGAAAAGAGCAACTGTTCTTCACGGCAGGCTGTCCAAGGCCTTCAAATGCTCTGCAGTTGAAGGCAAAGCGAATTTGAGATGTAACGCGCGAGCAAGATAAACAGGATAAATTTGCGCTTGCACCTGCCCAAACAGACTCAACACTGTCTCAAGGCAACGCGGATTCAGCCAAGCAGCCTGGGCTCGATCGCAAGTTGCATGAGCACAAATACCGCCCAAAAGGCGATCGGGGACACCACTCCACAGGCCCATGAAATGGTCTAAACATCCGGGGCAATCTGGTGCCTCAGACCAAAGTATCGCGAAAGTGATGCAGTCTTGGAGGGCTGAACTTATGCAACAGTCGAGTCACCTCGTGAGTCGAACCAGAAACGCGCAATGTAGAAACATAGGACGGGGTGTCCAATTCGGTTTCCCAGTAGCGTCCACCCACGGACCAACAACGCCGTGCTTGGTCTTCCACGGCTTGAAAACGAGCATGGACCCAATGTTCCGCTGAAGCATCACCGCTATCTGCTCTTCGCCAAGATGCTGTAGATGCGCCTGCCACTCGTGATTCGACCAGCGTGACGTGACACTATCAAAACTCGCAACGGCACGCATGGCAAGTCTGCCCTTTCAATCTGGGCTCCCGTCCAGAATGCAAGAAAAACGGCTCGGGATCAACGTCAACACAACACCAAACTGACACGAATGCCAGACTGGCTCGCTTCCATTGGCTCATCTCGTTTCGAGCCAACACCGGGGAAAGCACGGCTGTAACGATCATGGAATGCCAAATGTCGAAACAGCACAAAACCACTCAAACCAATCAACCAAAATGCTGTCTTGGACAAAGCCGAAGCATAGTGTCCAATAGAAACCCACTAGCACCAGATACTGGCAGTTCAACTGGACGTCAAGCGCGGGCCAACCCAAAAAATCCACATCTCTGCTTTGGATTGGAACCTTTTTGCAAAAGCATTTGTAAACTAGTACGCCGGCCGCAAATGTCGCGAATGCCAAACGTTTTGCCAACATTATTTGCACTTGCTACGCTGCGTGGGGGTTTGGTATTGATGATGTAGTTGCTCACTTCACAGAGCTTGATCATATAAATGTGGTCGCCTAAAAGACTTGATCGTTGGCTTGGTAGACGTACAACACAGCCTCGCAGCAATCCGCTTCCTATGCAGGCACACTGACTCGGACTCCGTTTGCTTGCAGTCGGTCGGCAAATGATCTGTGCACAGGGGAATGGCTCGAGGCTTCTGGATCGCAAGCGGTCGCTAGCGTACATACAACCTGAGCCGTAAGTTTCAATAAGCTAGTGGCAGTTTCGAGCTTGATCTCGTTTTTTGAACACAAAGTTGCGTATGAGGCGGAGCACTGGACAGGATGAATCGATCTGCACAGCGGCATCGTTGTATAATGTTGTATATGTACATTTTCTGCAAAGAAGGTCCATGACATTGCACTC